>JAVSBS010026351.1:10646-32015 GCA_033124195.1 Coracias cyanogaster | reverse complement strand
TGGGCGCTCCAGAGCTGGACACAGTATTCAAGGTGAGGTCTCACCAGGGCAGAGTAGAGGGGCAGAATCACCTCTCTCGATGTGCTGGCCAAACTTCTTTTGATGCAGCCCAGGATGCGATTGGCCTTCTGGGCTGCCATTGCACATTGGTGACTCACGTCCAGCTTTTCATCTACAAGTACACTCAAGTCCTTTTCCACAGGGCTGCTCTCTAGCATGTCCTCTCCCAGCCTATATTGATAATGCTGATTGCCCCAGTCGAGGTGCAGGACCCTGCACTTGGCCTTGTTCAGCCTCATGAGGTTCACCTGGGCACACCTCTCCAGTCTACTCCAGCCCATGTTCTGCAGTCCTAAAGAGATGGTCATGCTCTTCAAGCTGCCCCTGTAACACAGAGGATCAAGAGAACCTGAGAGAAGGTCTTTGACCAAGAAAGCATCAACGTCGGTAAATCATTTTATGAACGTTTTGGCACACGCCTAAAAACCAAAACCCCTGACATCTCACCATGGCAGGTGAAGAGAAGACTACACGGGGCAAATAACCCTGCTTATCATGGAAACCTGCAAGTATTACATATTTGGGCTATTGGAAGAAAGGAAAAATAAGTGAGAAAATAACATAAATCAGAACCTAGCAATCAAGAAAGAGTTAATGGAAAATACAATTCAGAGGGGAAAAAAGATTGCTTCAGAGTTTGTCAGGACCCAGAAGAATGTTAATTATAGATCAGGCCATCGCTTGGCTGCAGTTATTGGGGGGGAGGGAGGAAGATCAAAATGTTGAATATTCCTGGGAGGGGGTGGTTCTGAATTACTGTTCTTTATATGAGAACAGATGATACAGCCATCCCACAGGATGGTGAAGAAATTATTTTCTTCCCAACAATAACAGAAGAGAACATAAAAACAACAGCTACTCAAAGCTGGCCATTTTAATCAGCAGATCTAGAAACCTCCATCTGAAAATTCTAAACAGAGTTTCTAAGGTGCTCTTGAAACTATTTTCAGTATGAAACAATACTGATGGGCTGTAAAAAGTAATATAAAAATATTCAAGTGTAAACAAGGCAACCAAAGTAACAGCAAGTTAACCTACCTACTGTTCATTCCTGACAAAGGGAAGAGGTGGAAAAGGGAAGAGAGCAGTTAAGAGTCCAAGAATAAAAGTAAGAGAAATCTCATTTATGCTTATAATTTCACAATAACTGACAATACAGCTTCTCAAACATTATCTTTTCTGTAATAGTATTACAAGCATAATACATCTTGTCTCTAATAAGGCACCTGACTTGGTGCTATAGGAAATGAAGCCAGAGTGATATGAAGTCAAAAGGCCATGTTCAGTGTGATAAAGAAATAAGAAATCTCCAGATGTGAAACACAAATCAGCTGATTGCTGATGTTTTCAGTGGCTTCCCACAGGGATTGGTTCCTGGCCCCAGATTCCAATATTTCACCAATGACCTGAGAGAAAAGTTACAATCACTGAAGTTTGCAGATAATGCAGCATCAGCAGGAGCAGCCAGTAATAAAAAGGTCAGGTCACAAACCCAAAACACAGAGTACTTGGTAAGCAGCCATAGACAATTTACATGCTTTAAATAAAGCTGAGGGAAACAAAACAAACAAACAAATCATATTGCTGCAAACAAAAGGCCCAAAGTCACACTCAGGTGACTGACAGAAGGCAGAGATCTCAAAAAGGACTTGGGACTCTGGAAAAGACCTGGCTGAAGGAGCATCTGTGGGACAGGTACTGCGACTGCTGGGTGCACAAAGGAAGGGCCTGGGGAGGAGCTACTGCAGATGTGTGCTCACACTCCCAATGTGAGAGACCCCTTGCTGCACCCCAGGTCAAGCCCCTTGGCCAGAACATTAAAGTCTCACAGGGTTCCAGGAGCAGCCGAGCACTGGGAACCCTCCTGTGCTGTGGGGCCAGTGCTGGGCTCACGCAGCCAAAGAACAGCAGGGAGGTAATGGTACTGCAGAAATTTTACCTTTTTTATTTATTTAGGGGTTTTGTTTGTTTGTTTGCACTTGTTTCTTAAATGAAGTTTCATATTTAAAAGAAGTCGTCCTATAAAGCTTAACCTCCAGCTACAACTTTGTACTACAGCCTCATGTCACTTGCACAACCTGCTGTACAAGTCTGTGTCCCCTGCACAACCCAGAGTACACAGGTTTGAGGACTTCAGAAGACAGAGGGGTGTGAAGCAGGAATTCATTTTCTCCACACTCATGGTGGATGCAGCTGCTGCCGACCACAGCCAGGCTACAATCCTATACTGCCAAATTCCAAAAAAAGGATGTTGAACAACTGGATAAAGTTCAGAGAAACACAAGAATCATTATGAAGCTGGAAATCCTGCCTGAAAATAAAAGCAAATAACAAAAGAAGAAACCAATGTATTCAGCTTGTCAGAGAGGAGATGAATGCAGAACATAAACTTTCTTTAAGTACTGAAACAGGGAGTAAGACTTAGAGAACAGCTCTACCAGCTCACAGCTAAGTTTACATGCTGAAGCCATATCATTTATAGCGGTTATAAAGGGTCACAATATTAAAAAGAGGGAGAACAATCAAGCAAGAAGAAAGAGTTAATTATTCGACCCAAGTCATTCTTAATCAAAGACTGGAAGTTTCCCTACCAATATATGCAGGAATTCAAATAGGAAACAATCTGGGGGAGTTTTATAGCCCATGATTTACATAAAGCTACACTAATTAATCATAATTGTTTCCTTTGACCTTCTTGAAGCAAAACAAGGCTGTTTACTAGAGTGGCCGCATGTTCTGGAGAACCTGATACAAACCCAGAGTTGGGAAACCTGCTGATGCTGCTTTGCATTCCAATATTCCAGATAACTCGATAGCCTTATCAGGAAGGGAGCTGGGGAACACAGTTCAAGAACCTAGGTTTAAGACCAAAGGTTGTTCGCAACCCACCTGCTCACAAGCAAGCTCCAAACACAGCACTCAATAAACTTCAAATGGTCGGCACATCCCGCAGCACTATCCCACTGAAAGCCTTTTCCCTTCGTTTACTTTTAAGGCTGGGTTCTCAAGCCCTGCTGCGCAAGTGAGTCAGTCAGCTTTCTTTCCCATGCCTGAGCTGGGCTGGTGAGGGCTGTGGCTGCCCCAGCACCGGCTGGGAAAGGGACACCCTAGCACTTGCCATCCCCCCAAGAGCTGCACCTCAATGGAGAGCTGGGAGAGGGTCACAGAGAAAAAATGTGGCAGCCTTGCACTGAAGTAGATTTCAGGGTTTCTCAGTCAAAGAGACTGAAAACACAAACACACAGCAACACCCACGTGTGCAAACTATTCCCTATCCTTTTGATACCGATCTGTTCCTCAGGAACAACGGGACAGCTGCAGCCATGCCAAAGCACAAGCAAATGCCTATGACAAACAGTGAGGACCTGCAGCATTGTGATCATTTTCAGAGTCCACGTTTGATTTCCAAACAAACCACATCCGATAGATGGCTAATTTCAGCAGTGATGGCAGATACCACACAAGCTCTGGCAAGGCAAGAGAAATGCCGAGGTGCGTGAGGGAATTAAAAGGGAGCTTCCATGTGGAGGGATTGACTTCAAAACAAGTCATTTAGCAGTTGCTCATTTCCAAGTGTCTTTTACAATGTTGCCTAGTTAGCAAAGCCGCGCGTGCCTGGCCATCTCCACTACAGCCTATTGCCCTTTCCAAATGCCAAGTCTGCAGCAGCAGAAGGCTGCCCATAGCAGTGCTATCAGTTACTTTACTCTTGCTTTAAACCTGAGAAAGAGCCCAGACACAAGCATGTAATAAGCAACTCGGTTCAAACACAGAGAAAACAAGGTAACTTGGGCTTTTATGTTAGAAAAAAGCTCTTTTTTCAGTTTGATAAAGGAAAACATTAAAAGCAAACAGCTGACAGAGAGGGAGCATTTAAAGAAAAGGAGGAGTTTCATCCTGTTTTAAAGATTAATTACAAAATTAATCCCACCAGGCAACGCGAGTTTCTGGCACTAAGGCAGAATGGTGCTCTAGCCAACGCCTCCAGCCAACACATACACACGCACTCCTGCACAGCATCTTCCCAGTCCACATCCCTCGAACACTGAGGCACAAACAAAGCCGCTTTCACTTGCGGCACTGCAATTTAATTAATTGGATATATTGAGCGAGCGCGCTGTGCGGTGCGGAAGACAACTCTCCCGAGACTGCCAAAAAAGCCTGCCAGCATCCCGGGGATAGAGACGGGCGGATGGAAGTTTCAGACATTGCATAAGCGCAGGCACACGTAATCGCTCATTTGCGCTATCCCGGGCAACGCTAACTCAGACCCCTGCGAGCCATGGCCAAGATTGACTCCAGCTATTCAGAGGCGACCGGGTGCGTGGTGAGAAGGGAAGGAGAGGCCCAGCCTGGGTGCGTGCAGGGAGAAGGACACGGGGCCTGCTCACGGGTGCCTGTCCCAGCACCAAGCCTCCAGAGGCCCCTCAGCCCCTGCTTGTGCAACCGCTACCCCAGAGCTTAAAAAAAGTTTTTTTCGAGGCAGTAAGGAAAGAAATACAGCTTTGTGGTTAGAGGGCTGCTCAGAAGCTGAAAGTGCTGTGTGCTGTCCCACCCCGCCTGAGCGGGCCCCGGCCTCTTGTCCCCTGGTGCAAAGGCACCCTTTGCCTCTTTGTTCCACGAGCCCAAGGGCAATAACAAAGTGACACTCTCCTGTCACGGGGGATCTCAAGCATAACATCATGGAACATTGCATCACATTCAATGCCAAGATTATTGGGATCATAAAAATGCTGAAAAGAGCTGGGACATGGAAGGAGCCCCTTATTGCAGGGCACGGCTAGATGCTGCGCCAAGGTCTCAAGGAGGGACCCACACAGCCACTTCAGGCTTTGAGGGCTACAAAGAGGTAAAGAGCAATCTCAGGAGCTCAGGAAGCATAATTTGCATTCAAATTTCAGGTATCGTGATTTCTTCTGTGCAGCCTGTAAGCCACTTGTGGTGCACAGCCACGCAAAACCTTGCCTGCCCAGCATCAAGCCAGCACAGCACCCTGCACTATGCAGATCAAGCAGAGAGCACCTGAAGGGAGGAAAAAACCCAACCAAACAACCAAAAAATCCCCACTCTCTCAGAGCTAAATGAGTCTGCTTGACTAGGGAAACACAGGTACGGAGCCAGAATAATAATCGAGGGAACCTTGTACTGCTTATCAGCAAGTAACTCCAGAGCCACTTAAGGCTATATATACCCAGAGATATATATGTGTGTGCGTGCATGCTTGTGTGTCTGTGTGTATTAAATATAGCTCAGTTTTTTAATACGGCACCGTTGGCTGTGGAACAGTTCAGATGAGCATCTGCTACAGACCATCTGGACTGGGAGGGAGGGAGAGCGAGATGCTAGGGAACTCTTGAGGAATTTGAAACTTGCAGTGGATTTTACACAGAAAACTATTGCGTAAGGTACACTGACAAATGTGTGGTATCAGGAAGGTTCTCTAACTAAAAGAAGAAAAAAAAGAAGTGATCCTGAAACTGCTGCTTCCTGCAGGGGTTGGGATTGGCTGCAGGCAACAACACTGACCTCATGCCACTGAAATTCAGCCTTGTTAAAAGAAACAAAACCAAGATCTCAGGACATGCATCAGTACGAGAGAAGATCTAGAGCTGGTTTGGTGTTTTCCCAGCAAATTGAAAGTGGTAGCTGACATTCAGTGGGCTACCATGGAGTATCTTAAGCTTTCATCAAAAAATAAAAGCTCATAAAAACACAGTGAGTTTTTATTCATTGAATTAACATAAAAGAACAAATGGTTCTGCATAAAGCACTCTGACATCCTTCTGACTAAGATGGCTTCGTATTCATAATGTATATGCACACATGGAGATATTATCAGTATTCTTCTGCAAAGACCACAGCAAAATTCTATGATTCTATGAACTAAAAGATTTTATGAATCAGGGCTCACAATGACCATATCTGATGCATAATCTATACAAAGATTCAGACATAACAAAACTAAAATCATCCATTTTCAGAATTGCAGAGCACCTCCTCCTCTGGGGGGATTTTTTATGGCTGCAAGATCTGCAAAGGGTAACAAAGGAAACTAAAGAACACAAAGTGAGCTCAAGTTTGCAGAGTTCACAAACTTCCCCAGAAAATTGCTAGGTGTGCAAAAACAACAAAAGATTGAAAATCACTGCTCTGATTCTACCGACAAGTTGCGGTTTCAGATAGCTCAGGAAGATCTGGTCTTCAGCAATGGCTGAAATAAGCATGCCTGGCAATAATGCCAAATGGGAACTCAGCACTTCTGTGATTTCCATAAGCTTAACTGTACCGTTCTTGTAGTAGTAGCAAGTTGCTAGCATGCACACACCAGGAACTCAAGCATAGGGCAATATGGAGAAATAACAACTCCTCTTTTGGAAAGACCAGCTGTCCATCTTTCCCCCACTACTAGTCATCTTTATTTTTCCAA
Organism: Coracias cyanogaster; assembly: GCA_033124195.1. Taxonomy (NCBI): domain Eukaryota; kingdom Metazoa; phylum Chordata; class Aves; order Coraciiformes; family Coraciidae; genus Coracias; species Coracias cyanogaster. The sequence goes on along the minus strand of JAVSBS010026351.1, from coordinate 25,528 downwards.
TATTGCAATAAAAAATATCTAATTAGACTTCAAAAGGTCCACTAGGGTAGTACTTTGTAGAAGGAGCCCACTATACCATTTTACAGAAGGACCTAATAGCTCTGTTCCATAAATGGATCCAGTTACACAAGCCGCCAGTTTGAGCTTTATGGGGACAGGCAGCCACACTCAGAAAAGCCTGCAAACAGATGGAGATAATAGAAATTTAAATGGACCATCCAACTTTCAGTATAACCACCGTATGTGGTATTTTATCCGTTGCCAGGCGAGTGAGAGAAGGGGGAAGGAGTAGAAGAGATCATCCTGTCTACATTGCTCCAATCTCTGTCTCTTTTAGCAGCAGTTTAAACTATTCCCCTTTTTGATACAATTTGTTAAGCCAGTCAGGAAAGGTTGGGACAGAACATGGAAATAGATTTAGATCAGATGCCCATGCTAATAGTAATTCAAACCACATATTCCCCATCTAAAATGAAAATATTAAATAAAAACAGTGACAATCCAATATATTTGTAAAGGTTTAGTGCTCCAGCCATTTTTATTTAAGCAGATGATTTGCCTGATCCTGATGAAAATACATTTTTAAAAGTTCGCGGAGTAAACAGAGACACATGTTGAGAAGCAGCCTTTTTTGATGCGTAGAAATTTGTATTCATTACTTTTTTATTGGTAAGATGCGGGCCACACACAGAGAGCTGTAACTGTAGGAATAAAAGCATGATAGGACTTTTCATACCACATCATTGTCAATAAAGCTTCCCGTTACTGAACACCACTCACATACACCTCCAAGAGGGGCAAGTAGAGCAGAGATAAGTGAACTGGTCATAGACCCAGCCAAACAGCGCAAAATCTCTCCTTCCTAAGGGATAGCCATGCACATATTCACGCGCTCTCCTGGTACACTCTGAAGTTGGTGTTTTGTTTAGAGAAGAAATCAAGCAGCTGAGGAGGACTACACAGAGGCTCCCTGCCAGGACGTAACAAGAACCACAGTGCTGACCTGCTAAAGCTTTCAATGATGAGACGAGCAGAAAAGAGGCACAAAGACACAACCAGGGAGCAAGAGAGGAATGTACATAGGTCCTTATCTTGCCTTTCAACACTTAAATTCCCATGGCAATGACTCTTTTCTTATACTGAAAACAAGAGAACACTTGTGTAACCAGTGCGGGAACAGCCACAGGCAAGCCTACTCTGCTAATACACCCAAGCTTTGTCCTTGGCAAGATAACCTGTAGCAGCAAAAAGGTTGTGCGGTCATTCACCCTGTTCAGCCTCTGCTGATGGTGGCACAAGAGCACACTACCTGTGATGGGAAGAGCCCTGGGGATGTTGGGGAAAGGGACGACATTTTGCCAAGAGCTACTGAGAGCACCTCAGTTGCTCTTTGCGTAAGATATCCACCTAGCCCCAGGACACCTGCACCTTTCAGTCACTGCTTGAAAACTCAAACAAGTTCTGGGAAAAATCCAGAAAAACAGCCCTGGTTTAAGATAACATTGCCCTCTGGCTCCCTGCAGGACTATGGTGCTCTCATAATGGGAAGAGCAGGTCTTCTCCCAGCCGTTTATACTCACAGGAGGGGACAAGGTGCCCAAGTCACCTTCCTCAGTGGTGTAAGTTAAAGCACTTAGTGTGTGAGGCCCGGGCACCTCATCCCATTGAGTCACCAGCAGAGACGCAAGACAGCAACTGGAAGCGTTAGCATGGGAACACAACGCTGTGCCACAGCTCCTCTGTCACAGGGCATGCTTTAAAACACGTATTTTAAATTTGAAAATTCTCAATGCTCAAATGATACAGCTGTTCACCTTTCCTCAGCCATCAGAGCAACACCAAGAGCTGTGGTACTAAGCCATTTATTTTAACAAATTAAGTAAATAATACAGCTTCTCTCATACCCAACACCACCCTTGGAAGAACCTGCATTTGGAAACCAGGAAATAAAGAGCAAGCACGTACCCAGCCCAAAGCACAGACACAGTTGTTGTCCTAAGAAAGAGGTAAGAGTATCCCCACAACTCACCCCACGAAAGCCTCAGCCCTGCTTTCATGCTTTACGTTTAACTGCCAGTAACCGACGTGTTAACCACCCCCTCGGATTTACATCATCTCTCTTTGGTAGAATAAAATAACACAGATGGGTTTTGGTAAAAAGGTACATGTGTATGCAAGGCTCAACAGTCCCAGGGTCTCAACAGCCTGACTGTTGGTGCCAACTCCGGCTCCTTCCCCACCAACCCAAACTGAAACACTGAGAAATTTGTTGCAAAATAGCTGCACTGCAGGCACACAGAGCAGGGACTGTGCAGGCAGCGCATAAAGCAGAGGTGGGCTCCCTGACAGAGGAGAGCCGCGCTCAGTTTTCCTTTCAGATGGATTTCTGAGGCTCTTTCTTCCTTCACCACAGCCTGTTCAAGGCACATAAACAGAAAGTGAGACATTTCTGAGCAGAGACAGGACCTTGGAAGCCCCATTTCATTGCCTTGTGGAGAAAAAGCAACAACCCTAGCCTTCTCCCATCCTGAGCAGAGCCAGGACCTTGGAAACCCCATTTCATCACCCTGCAGAGAAATAAGGACAACCCCAGCCTCACCCCATCCATCAGCAACTCCCCGGCAGAGCCCCTGCCCAGGGTGGGCGCTGGCGGGGGCCCAGCCTGCCTGGATAATGCACTGGGAGCCTGCAGCTGCAGGAATGTCTGGGACTGTGCGCACGCAGCTTTTTTTAATTGCACACTTCTGCTTCCACTGTCTCAGTCTGTCCTGGCTGGGTATTTTTTGAGGTTGGTTTCTTTTTTTGTCGTTGTTTTTTTTTTTTTTCTTGCATTCTGCTTTTAAGTGGATACAGGAGAGGAGTGGCAAGGGGAGCAATTACAAGGCGAGCTATTGCAATGGCATGCTCCCCTGCCTATTCTTAGGCTTTGAAGGGTCACCCTCCAGACTGGATGACCACAGTCTTATATTACCCTCATTTTTGTGTAATGGTTAGGGGTTTTTTCAAACTCTGAGAAGTCAGTTTTCTCTGTTGAAAGCAGCGGAGAAAGTAGGGCTTTCAGACAACAAAAACCAGCAACGAACAAAACTGTAGGAACCCATTTCAGAAAACCCCAACGTGCCTGAAAACCCAGCATATCAAGCTATGAAACATACTTTGGCAACCTGTCTTTTACAGCTCAAGAGGCTAAGTGCTGCCCATATGCAATGGATGAGAGCACATCTTGAAAACTGAGCAAGTCCTGGCAAAGTCACATGCAAACTACTCAGATACGCCAGCTCTATCATTAAAACTCAGACTGAGCACAACAAAGAGGCATGTTCCAACCACAGTACTGATTTTGAAGCCAACACACCAGATTTCAGATGCAAAAGGAGTTCATAAGCGTGCAATCCTTTACATCCTGACCTTACATCCTAGCTGTCTCACCAAAAGGTGTGGTTCAGCTGTCTCAGCTTCTTCTCAGGATCCCACAGCATCAGTACTGCACACGAAAGAGCACCACCATGAAAATCCTAGTGTTGCTGTGTCACTGGGAATTTTAAGATAAAAAAGTTTAACAGGCATAAGCTGCAGAGGCATGTGTCTTTCTGCCAGAAACTGTGCTGGATTATTATTTATGTTCTACAGAAATCACCATCCTTCCCAGAGGCCACCATTCCCTCAAAGAGGATAGCTTAACTCCACATCTGCTGCTCCAACCCAGTTCACTAAGACGGATTTTAAGTCTACTGTTCAAGCTCACACAGGCCACTTCGACAGAGTAGTATTAGGGAGCTACTCCAGGTTCAACCATGCTAACAGGTCTACAGGGGCTGGCCAGGCGTCTAGCATTCCAGCAGAGCACACCTAACCATAGCCAAGGTCATTGTTAATTTCTTGCTATCTCACCCAAGAGTGATTCCTGCCTTATTTCTGACCTGCCTGGCCAATCAGAACCAGCCTCACTTAACAGGTCAACCAGGTTCCATTACTTTGTAGCAGTTGCTCATCAGCAGCCTAAGTATGGAGCCCTGCACAATTCAAGCTCTCCTAGGAAAGATGCAATTTTTGTTTACCCACCTCTCAAAACAGCACTGCATACAGCAGCAGCCTGCCTCACGGAGAATTTCTTCTTGGTCTGTGCTGCATCCAAGGTCTGCCTTTCAGCTGCAGCACTCCCCCAAAGTTTGATCCCTCCAGCAATCCTTTATTACAAAGCCACCAAATCCAGCAGATGCCAAAGGAGGTGTAGTTCTGCTTCATGGGAAGTGCTGCAAACACTGACAACAGGGTAAAATCTAGTCAAATCCTGCATGCCTTACTATCCTTGAGAGCAGATGCTCAGCCCCATCTGCTTAAAAACCCATCACCTGCACAAGCACTGCCTCTACACCAATGTTGCTACCAGATGAGATCAGCTTCCATGCACAAAGCTGCCTCTGTCTGCTCCGGCTTTGGTTTCACCAAGGCACAACAACTCATGAACCCCCTCAACAGGAGTATCATTTGATCAAAAGGAGTTTTCCTCTGAGACGAAAAGTCAGATTAGTGGATGGGAAGAACTTCACCAGGAGATGTCCTTGTAGCTGCTGTCCCCTACAAATAGCACTACCTTGCACAGAGCACTGCTCCCTTTACAGTATTATGAAGGACATAATTTGCAATTTAATTGCAACAATTACCCCATTCCAGCTGAGGTCAAGTCCACAGAACTTCACTCATGTAAAAAATGCACTTCCATTAAGAAAATAAAAAACAAGACCCATATTCTTGCAGTAGATCTTTTCCAACAGTATGGGCAACTCTTCATTTTCTGTAACTATTCCATAAAACACAACACTGAGGCATGTTAGTATTTATTTTCCAGATAAGACAATTCAAGAAGTGACCTCCTCAAACTAGAGCAGCATTTGGCATTGGAAGTGCAACAAGAACTTGTGTATTCATGTACTGGGATATGTAAATATACCCAGCTGTATGTGTAAGGCTGGAACACAGATACTCTGTCTTCAGCCCCAAGAACCAAAACTAGCATTGCAAGTAGATGTCTTTAAAGGTTCCCCACAATGAATAAATTCTTATATTCACTGGATGAGTGATTTGAGCTCTGTCAAAGACTTCACAAAATTTATGTGAAGATGCACTTTAAGGATCAGTTTCACTGAATAGTCACCCCATGATCATATGAGGAAAAAACACAGATTGACTTGGACCTCTTATCCAAGTTTGCACCGTGTACTTGTAACAAGTCCACAGTAAGCTGCTATTCCATAGAGAGGACTGTGTGGTTCCTTATCCTTTATGAACTCATGGATCAGCCTGAAACATCTTGGGTTATGGTGCATCCTGATCAGGACGTACTGTCTGTTAGAATGTTGCAAGAATAAAACGTAATTGCCCAGTAGGATTTTGCAGGCTACTCACCACAACCCTGACATCCCTCATGGGTGGAGTCACCAGAACGACCACAAGTCAGCAGAATCAGTCCTGCAGGCTGTATTTACAAGCGAGCCCTGGGTGAGCACTGGCAGTGCTGCTTCCTCCAAAGCACGTGCAAGCGTGGGATGCACACACAACTATTCAAGCGTTCCTGCTGAAGGGAACATCTGCTTCTGGCATATGATGTTCCTAAACACCATCAAGAAAGACTAGGTGGCAAAGTACTTTACTCTCCTTTATGATCACCACCGGCAGCCTCATACTAAAGTATCTACTCTTCTCCTGACTATTTGCCATCTGTCAGACACAAAGTACCCAACTTTGTTTCTTACTACAGAAACAATTCAGACACACTGAAGCAATTGGAAATGAAAATTCAGCTGAGGTTCTTTTGGTAAGCAGCCTGACCACCACAGTGTTTTTTTTTTCTGGTCTTCTATATATAGCTGTGACAACTGCAGTAAAATATTCACTCAGTTGCCCTCCCGCAGCCAGTTGAGTTTGTAACCACCCACCCACACCACAGATGTACTCAGAAATTAGGATCCCTCCCTCCTTATTTACACAGCATGACAAACTGGGATGGCACTGCTGCGGCAGCTCTAGTGCTCCAGCCCTCCCAGAAGACAGCAGATCTGTGTCTCCTGGGTAAGGGAGTACATATGCAACGCCTAACAAATAGGACAAGCCACTTGGATGGAGTCTTAGGTTCAGCAGCAGCATACTTCCCGTGTTGTTCAAGCTCACTGTAGGATCAGAGCTGGCTGGCAACGACCGAAAGCTCGCAACAGGCATGATTTTATACGAATAAATATCTATTAAGTCAGATTTTAAGTATTGCATATACAAGGGTAGATTGAAAAATATTTCACACTTTCATCTTTTATTCTTTCCATACGTTTCCATCCAGCAAAATCCCACAATACTAATGAGCAAGATCTTCCCCTTCCCGTATTGCTACGCATAACCGTAACTAAGCAAGAGATGAACCTTTCACTTGCAGCTTCCAAAATTTCTTAAAGTCATATAAACTACAGTAATTAAACATTATTTTGCTAACATGCAAGTGCCACATTGTGATATATTCTGCTTTGGATTGTACACTCACACCCTTCAGTTACAGAAATTGTCTCAAAATACCGCACACCTCCAACAAAACCAAGACATCAGTATCAAGGTTTCTTGCCAAGGCTGAGTGCACTCCTTCTCCTGGTGAGGAGGGAATCAAATTTGGATCTTCAAAGGTTTGCATCACTTTATCTTCTTGCACACTTTATCTTCTTTTTCTCTTCCTTTAATCCTCCTTACCCCTATAAGCACAGCCAGAATCTCAACCAAAGTGGCCATGCCAGCTTGTGCTGCACTTTACCAGTCAGCCTTTGACCACAGCAATCAACACAGAGGTCCTAGGGGTTGCCTCTGACCTGCAGGACCAGCTTTCCAAAGCAGCATTGATACACACAACTACATGATGTCTGCCAGAGAAAGATAAAAGAAAGCACAATTTGTAGATAAAGATTCTGCTACTAAGTCACAGGTTCATCAGGCATATACTAGAAATATGGGATAAGAGGAATCCAGCCTTATTTACTGATAGCTCCTGTTTTAAGTGAGATTACAGCCCCTTTCTACTTTCTTAAACCTCTTCCTGGTCAGTCCAACTAGTGTTTATTAAGGTTTCAAGCTACAAGTCCTCCATGCTATTTCCCACACCTTCCCGCCAAATTCAGACAACCTGACTGTTGTCCAGTCCTTGTCCTTAACCTGTCAGTCAGTCTGAACCCCCTGAAGAGCCCTTCAAACTCTAATTCGTAAAGGGAGGAGGTTCTCCTATTTAATTTCATCCAGGAGCAGCTGGCAGGCCTGGGTAAGGTATATAAAAATTTAACAGTGTAAGCTCCACAAGACAACCATTGTCTACCAGCAAGGTAGAGAGTGTAAGTGACACCCCTCTGTGGTAAAGCATCCTCCTGCACTGCATGGTTTCTAGGGCAGGAGTTGGCTGAAACAGCATGCATTTCTCAGCTGCTCTTCTACTTCCCTCTGCCCTTCCCTGGACCCCCTCAACAAACCCTACAGCTATATCCTTTTCTAAAAAAATAGTAAAAGACCTTTTCACTCCCTAGTGTTATTACACTTGTGCCCTTTCATATAAGCCTGTCCACCAGTTCGAAAGACTGTGCACCAGACAACAGCAGAGAAGAGACCTAAATGGGGCAGAGCTGCTTATCACATAAAATTACAAAGAATAACATTTTATAACCTTGTTTTCCCTCATTAGCAGAGAGAGACGAGAAAACTCTCACCTTCCTCCTTCCCCCCATTTTTTTGTTTTTGTTGTTTGTTTTTAAATGCATACCACCAGGACAGAAAGATTATTTGCTAAAAAAGAAGACTCTGCAAAGTTAACACTGATCTTGAGCATTTAAACATACTGCCTGTCAGTATACTGCCCATAAGGTCCTACTACAGAGGTCCCACCATTCACTCTCTAAGAGGGGAACATCCCTGTTTGGTTTGGCTCAGCCTCCTGAAGCGCTGAGTCACTAACTGGAAACAGGCAGGTTTGCAGGGAGCTTCCAAGAAGAGGCTTGGAGGAGCGATGCAACTAGCCACCAACCCTCCCCGCCAAGCCAAGCCAGGGAGAAACAGGGGATACCCAAGGAATCAGGTCTTTAGTGGGTCCCCAGCTAAAGTGACTTGCAGCGTGCTCTGGGAAAAGTGATACTGTTTTGTTTGTATGTTTACTGACGGCTGAGGATTAGGTGTCTCTGTGGATCGCAAATGGGACTGCTGAGAGCCACGGTTAGGAGCCTGAAAGTGCTGGTTACATTAATTGTCCCCTTGTACTTTACAGAAATCCTTGACTAACTGTTTAGAGACAAGAAGTAAACCATGATGGCTACCTCCTCCCTGCTGCTATGAAACACTATGAGATGCTGCACCAAGCTGTATGTAATCTCAGAGCTAGTTCTACACCAGGTCCCTCTTCCTTCCAAAGTCCCAAGGAAGAGATCAGCATCTGTATGGGTACAACTTATCACAGGGAAAACCCACTCCCATATGAGATGTCTCAAATATCTCTGCTTAATGCAAGAGCTCTGAAGCAAAGGACGGCACAGACACATTTTAGATAGCCACAGTGCTACCTTAAAGCTCACAGACATTGCAGCACCTGCTAGTGACTAAGCTTTCAAAGAGCCATTTCCCAGCACCAGTCCTGCCCGGCCATTTCTCTTTGGTACATGTTGCAGACCACTGAAGTCACAGCCTGGTCTGCACACAACTCGTTGCACTTCCTTGCCCCATTTGCCTCCAGGTTTCTTCACACATCTACTTGGTCCAGATTTTCTCTGGCATCTGCGCACTCGAGATCATCTCCCCTGGCATTTGACTCACATTCCTTCCCTGCTGCTAGACTAAACTGATGGAGCGCAGCCTGCCTGGCTCAAACGCCAGACCTTTGTGTTCCATGCAGAAGTGTGAATCAGGATTTCTGGGACACCTGCCTGAAAGTGCCTTAAAAGGGCTCAAGAGAGGGCACAAAATTGAAGAAAGTCCTCTCCAAGATATTCTAGCAGTACTCTGAAAATACATGCTCTTTAAAAAAAATTAAAACCACTCCCTGTTCTTAGGATTGGGGAGGGGAAAAAAAACCAAACCAAAACAAAAACAGAGAGAGAGGAAAAAAAGAGCTTTACACCTCACTTCTGCTTGTATTTCTGTATTTCTTATTCTGTGTCTTGGCCACAGCACAAGTGTCCAACTCCCCAGAGGCTGCTTCATGGGTGAGGGCAGCAGCCTGGAACAGCAGAACTGCCCCTCCGTGGGCTTTCTGTATGGACACACCTGGTCCAAGCACAGACCTGCTCCTAATCTGCCCAATCCCTGCTGCAGGGCCTACTGTTGCAAGGAGCTCAGCTCCACTACACATGCCAAGCAGAAATGAGATAAGGCAGCTTTGTACAGATAAGCCTACTGTGCGTCAGTCACAGGAGCAGGCTAAGCACACATCCAGGCCACAGGATCCTAGAGTGGTTTAAGGCACTGCACGACTTGCACTATTGCTTGGCTACCACAGGTTATCTTCCTGCAGCAGAATGGCAAAGGCAGTCATGGGAGTACTGCTCTGCTCCACAAATTAACTAGTGCTCAAGGACCACGGTTGCTCATCTGGTGTCCTCAGAGAGGTGTAAGTGGTGGCTCCCAGCAGCACACGTAGCCTTGGTTTCTCCTGCTAGACCCAGCAGAGCCTGACCAGCCTGACAGGATCATCAAGCTGAGGAGCTTCATTCCCAGCCATACCTGTTGTAAGTGCTTCTCCAGGAGACGCCCAGTGCTGAGCAGCAGGTCAGGAAGGAGCCGCCTCATGAGCACAGCAGCTCCCCCGCCACACCAACACATCACAGGTGCACTGGGAACTCCATGACAAAAGGAGAAGCAACACTGCTTTAGAGAAGCTGAGCGCTCTCCTGGCAATTGCTGTTTCCAACACAGCTTCTAGACATTTTCAAGCCACATCTGCTATCCACACTATACTTGAGTATTTTTCCTGCTACAGATTCCAAAGAAAAACCCAAACAGCACTAGCACTAGAGAATGTTATGCCATTCCATGGAAGCAGTTTAAGGCAGAGTCTTCTGCCTGCCAGCTATCTAAACACAGAGCACATCAAGGAAGAAAAATTATTCACTCTTCCCAAACATCCTGGGCACTCTCCTCCTGTCTCAACCTGTGTGCCAAAATTAAACCCAAGTCCTCTTTAAACTATGGGGAGACTGACCCTGCATCACATACAAACTACCAGCCTCTTTGCAATGCTGCAAAAGTTCTGGACAGACATTAATAAGGTAAGGCCTGCCACACGACATGGATTTTAAGCGTCCTCCAGCTGGTGGTGTAGAAGAACACAGGCTCATAGTATCACAGCAAAAGAGGGAGAGGGACAACAACAATCTTCCACTGTTAAAAACTGAAATAAAAGTTGGTACCATTGGTACAGCTGGGATCGTATCAGCCACCACTTTGCACTAGCTCTGCTTTTAAAATGAAAGTTCGAAACTGTCCATTTTCATCTGGGTATTCAGCGCACCTCCTCATACCTCATCCTCAGTGCTTTGCTTTCTTCCTTTCCTCTGCTTTCTTTCACTTGCCAGGGCTGAAGACCTTGGACAAATTGGCACCAGTCTGGTGTGTTTTAGCCAATCTGTTCCAGACAGAGGTACAGGGAATACAAGGTTATCCTTGGTACTTGACTCCAAGAGGGAACATACATAAAGGCGGCCTTGTATTTTGGGACAAATGTCTTTTGCTACCAGAAATCTTACCCTTTCTCACATGCCTTGTGTGCTGTCCCCTTTTACATGTCCCAGAAGGTGTCGTGATAAACACAAGCAGTTCAAAACAGCTTGAAGAGATTAAAGCATTTATTTAAACTTCACCAGTATCAATGCCGTTTAGGAGAACGACCAAACGCTATGATGTGTTTGAATGGATTAAGGGAGCCACACACGGTGCTGCTCTATGTTCTGCCTTGCAGTATCCAGAGAGTCAAGTCCAGCAATAAAGGTTTACAGCATTTAAAGCTAGCAAGGACTATGAAGCCTTCCTAATTTGAGCCTTCCACACGTCCCAGTCACTGTTTCCCTGAGGTACCCTTTTGTAAGGTCTGACAATCTGTCCTTTGTTGAAATATAACTGCCAGAAAAGAACATGGGCATGCTGCAAAGATTGAGAAATTAGCATTTTCCCCTAACTCAAGTATATTTTTAGCCTTTTTTTTTTTTTTGGTTATGCTTTCCAGTTCTGCCATATCCTTTTTTAAGAGCTGAACTTCAAAAATTGGACACTATGCAGTAGCACTGGTTTTACCAACACTGTATAGTAAGGTTAAATTGAGAAATTATTTTGACAAACACAGATCATTTAAAAATAATAATAATAATTTAAAAATCTTTCTCCTTCAGAATCACCTTAGCAGGGCACATGGAGTTGCTTGTCTACTCTGAACTATAGACCATTTGCCAAGTCCTGCTTTCCAATATGCATTCACTTATCCCGTAGGTACAGACACACTGTTTTGTCCCTAGACATATAACTTTGGTTTTGGATGATGGATAAAAACCTTGAGAAGCCTCCCCTCCAGTACCTTTTTGCAGAGCCCAAGAAATCTATCCTGACATCAACTGTCCCATTAGCAACTACTTTGAGTCAACCCTTTAACACATTTTGTGGTACAATTTTTTATTCTATACAATTAACTAAATGTTCAATTACTTATAAAGTGTCTCCATTTGCTTTCATTTCTTTTTTCCATCTCAAAGAATGAAATCCGGTTTGTCTGACTATATCTGCTTTTTATAAAAACCTGCCTACCAGGATTAAATCATATCTGTTCCCCTTCTACTCTTAACTATGAAATCCTACAGAAGCTTTTATGTATTTTTAAATATGTCTGGTACCAGGACCTCCAGTGCATAGTTTTTGTTTCCTTCCCTTTACTCCCTATTAATCAGTCTAATGTTTTCAGACATTTCCTCATGATGTCATTACCCAACAAAAACCAATGTCAACAAGCCAAACTTCTCCTCTGGGACTCCAGCCTATCTGAATTTCCAGTTATCCAGGTTTGTTGGTTCCAAGAAGTTTTCTAACCCAACCGCTGACAATGGTTAATTTTCATACTATACTATTAAGAAGTCCCCTTTCTACCCTTACACTTGCCAACATTGTCTTTTCCTCTTGGATATTCATAGCAGATCAGCAGCAGCTCTTCTCTACTTCATACTGATTCTCTTTACCCTTCTCTAACCTATAAGTATTACTTCGGGCAAAAAGAGAATAGGTATTTTCAGAGGACACCAGCAGTTTAAAAAAGGAATAGCATAATGATAGCTTAAGATTCATAATCCCCTTCATGATAGTGATAATTTTATTCCAAGCACAAAGCTCTGAAGGGATCTTGCTGCAAGTATGAGGATATTCATTATCTCTGTGTTATGAGAACCACAGCTGAAACCAAAGTTTTCACAGACTCTCTATTCTAGTACTGATACCGAAAACTACATTAAATACATCATATGAAACTGAGAAAGACGCCTTAATAATATTAACACGAGCTTAACATAAACTATTCTGATCACATCACTTCCACATCCTCTTCCAAACACCTGTCAAAGCAATACACATCTAATGTTTTTAATCTCTCCTCATAATCCAGCTACTTGAAACACTTTTGTTGTTGTTCTTTGAATTCTCCCAAATTAGCCTGTCTTTCAGGTATCCAGGCCTCAAGAACTGAAAAGCCCACAGCCGAACTGTAGCATACGGACACACCTACAAGCCCCAGGTTTCCACGCATCTCTCCAAACTCTACTTTTCAACACCTTCATCACTGCTATGGCAGTGGCGTGGCTAATTGGTCATCCACAGTCACAACCCTGGCTCCTTTGATATATGGACTTTACAGCTTTCTGCACTGAATGACTGCTTCAGTTGTCTCTTCCCTTGGCCTTCAGCAACGCATGTTTCTGAAGATTCTCATTTCTTGCCTGTATGTCCAACCTCTTTCATTCCCTCAAATAGCTGCAAATTTGAAACAAAATCAAATGAGTCCAGACATTCCTTTTAGCTCCATCCCAGCTACCATATCATGTAACGTCTCTCTTAAACACTGAAGCCACATCTCAAAACCAAGTAGGTCTTTTCATCCTCAACTAATCATGCCAGAAAGCTGTTCCAAGCACAGTACTGAGGACAGGGGTTGTCTGTATGCCCCTCTTCCAGATCTTTTTCATTGAAGCTAAAAAAGATGTTCTGGACGTGAGATGCCTTAACTTTAATCTTTTAGAAAAGAAATCAAGACATTTACTGCACAGTTTTCAAGGTCAGTGCCACTTCTTTGTTGTTTTGATCTTGTAGACATGTTTGTAGTTGAGAAAAAACAGCAACATAAATTAAGTCCATCTTTCCCCTCTGGTTTTGCAACATATTTCTAACAAACCACCAACCAAGCAACAGCAATAGGGAAACAATCCCAAGCCCCAGCGCAGACTCCCTGTTGCACATTTTCAGCAGAGAAAGATAATAGTCAATAGGAATTCAGCTGAAATTTAGCACTGAACTAGTATAACCTAACAAGAAGCCACAAGTCACCCTGGGCAAGTACAAATAAGACTTTTATTTCTCTTTTAGCCCTTCTTGTAAGCAACATCACCCGCTGAAAGCCATGAGGAGCAAACCAGCCAAACAGAAACAGAACTGCAAAAGCACCGAGGCATGAGGAGAAGACAAGTTTTGCATTCAGAAAGCTCGTGCCTCAAAAATAGTGCCAGAGCTCTTTTCTGCCATGCCTGTTTCTTCGGAGAGTCACACCTGAGCTGCTGCTGCGGGTGCACACCACTGGGCGCCTCGAGGGCAGGGCTGCAGCACAGAGTCCTCCACATCTGGAGCCCTCCTGCAGACTGGCTGGAGAGCTGGTGTCATCGATTTGGTAACTGCGGGCAGTAGCCTCCCAGGGACTCTTGGCTTTGGCTCCTTCAGGGGTGCTGGGAGGAAAGGGGGCAGGCAGATATGCAGGCATCAGTCTGGAGAGGCAAGGGGAGAAATGCTTTCCGATGAGAGGAAGGGCCAATGGCTCACAGCCAGCCAAAACAGACATCCCCAGAGAGCCCTCAGTCCCTGCACCATTTCACCGGGAGTCCAGGAGGCATCAGATGGAGCCAAATATAGGCAGGGTCAGTTAGGTTTTCTTTTCTTATTATTTAAGAAAGCCTTCTGTGCTCTGTTTTCTGAAAAATACAGCTCACCAGCCTGCCCCAAACACCACACCAGTCCCAACCCTGAATCACACATGCAGCTGTGCAGGGGGGATGGCAGAGAGGAAGGGAAGAGAGCTGCAGCACTGAGGAGCTCGAGCAAGACATACTACCAGCAATGATGACTAGGCCAGTTACACCCGTGATGAGAAAGACAGATGTTCTGCAGAAAGTCAGCCACTGCCTCATATTAGGAGGTATGAAAGCCGACAGTTTAGACGTCATATTTTCCTCTGTCTCCATCCTTTGCTAGACAGGACAGATTCAAGAAAGCCAGGTATCTGGCTGCAAGAAATAACAACCTTCTTAGTCATGGTTCCTCCTGACAATTTCATCCTGGCTTAATATCACAAGCTTTCCCCAAAGGCAACAGTCACATTGCTGCTTTTGCCACAAGAAAAGCTGGAGGAGCAGATCAGTTCTTCACTGGTTCCAAGTTTTAAGTCTATACATACTCACATAAGTATCTTCTGTGGGTGCTAGAAGCTCCATAAATAGGATAAGTTTTCAGGTATCTCACACAAAATCTAAACATCGCAAGCACATTACTGAAGACAGCAGAATAACCTATAGGAAACTGGGAAAAAAGTGGCCTTGGGATAAGCTTCCCTTTGTGCACAAAATTTGCCTCAGGACTGCAGAGGT
>JAVSBS010026347.1:23202-50678 GCA_033124195.1 Coracias cyanogaster | reverse complement strand
TGAGTTCAGTGTTGGCCTGTGTGATCAGGCAACTGATGGCAGCATAAAATGATGATGGCTGAACCAGCACAACACCTTCCCATGATTTAATGCAGCCAAGTTTTATGCTAGGCCTTGCTTTTTGACTTTGGATTTTCTGTTGTAAAAATGAGTATGTGACAAGAAGGGGAGGGCAGAGGAGGGGAGAGAAAGAGTTACCATGGAGCCTTTGATTCTTTTGTTATTTTCTGAGGTAGCATTTATGACTTGGGATCTCTGCTTCCCACATGGAGACATATGAACCATAATGGAACCACCAAGGGGAACAGCAGATACAGTCAGTGGACCTGTACTTTCTCAGATTAGTCAAAGGCAAAAAGGCCCTCTTAGCTAACATAAAAGTTGTCTGCTTGTGTCTTGCACCTTAACAACACCTCCGCTGCAGCAAACATCAAACTTTTGAAAGCCAGATTTGCACTGGCTCTGCAGATTTGCAGAGGCTGTGCTGCTAGTAGATGCTGTGCTGTCGGTGCTGTATAATCCTGAAGGGTATTGTGTGTGTAATGGTGGAGATCTTGAAAAAATTGATATATTTGGTGTTTGTTCTGTGGCGCAAGTAGGGATGTTGCCTTGGACACTTCCAAACGCAGTTAAGAAGACATTCAAGAGGTATTACAGTATCACTCAAAAAGGGCACAGGGACATCTGGGCTCACCTTTTAACAATTTCACAGTTTCAGGTCACCACTGCTTAGATAGGTACAAGACTCCCCACCACAAACACACCTACACTTCATGCTAAGGAAGTCTTCTTCATTGACTTTGCCAGCCTGAAAAGGAAAGGGAATGGCTTTTCTGGAGGCTGGAAGTGTACATAGCTAGCTGTAGACAGCATACGGATCTGCAGACTCTGTTGTCCTCTGTACAACAGAGCTTCTGCTCTTCCAGGGAAGTATCTGGCCAGGTAGTTTCTGACAGCGAAGATGAAAGAATTAAAGTCTATATATGCCTGAAATTACCAATAGCCGAACTGTACTTTGGCCGCAGTAACTTTAAACTTGGAAATGACAATTAAGAACTTTTATTCTTGGCGCTCAACACAAATACTGATTTAATCATTTGTATTTCCTGCACCATTTGCAGTGCTCATTCACAAGGAACAGGGGCAGAAAAGCCCAGACCTAGACAAGCAGATTTTGTGCTTACTACAGACTCCTACTTCAGCTTTACAACCTTGGTCTTCAGCACAGGCCACGCTGGGTTTCACCCTTTTCAGAATCCCAAACTTCTCATTGTCTTGAAATAGCTATATCCTATTAGAAAAGCAAACATCAGCTTATATTATCCACTAATTACCCCAGCCCAAAGCCCCTAGCTAACCAGAACTGAGCTCTCTCTTCCACTGAACTTGTCATTAACCTCCCAGTAGCCCTTGAAAGACCACCAAGTCCCCTGCGCAGAGCCAGTTTGCTCAGCCCACAGCCAAGGACGGCCGGGAAGGTTAATAGTGTTTCCCACTTTCTTCAGCTCCCTCACTGGCACGGTGAGATTCCTGCAGCCTCTCACACCACTCGCTCTTGTGCCAAAATTGCTCTTTAGCTTAACTTAAATGGCCCTTTTCCCTTCCTGCTGCTAGCTCTTCTGAATTACTTATGAAGACCAGTCATATAAGCTCTACAGTCTTTTGTTGAGCTAATTACTCTTGTGCATGTTCCCTCATAGGAGAGTGACTGCCCCCAGCCATCACCTTTCCCTCTGCTCCAGGCTGGCCACATCCTTCCTGACGGAGAGTGACAGGTATAAAGTGGCAGGGATGAGATATCTCCTGAGATTCCTGTGATAACGTTAATAAGTCTTGCTCTCTGTAGAAAGTACCTTGCCTAATAGATTTTGTGGTCACTTTTTTTTTTCTTCGGAGCCAGCACATCTCAGTGGCTCGTTCTCACCTTGTGACTAATAAAACCAAGACTTACCCCTCCTCTGCCATTCACAGCTGATAAGCGCAAAGAAATTTCCATGATTTATTCCAGAACACAGAATATTACTGTGCTGTTTGATAAATTTCCATTCCTACCCCACTAGTGCTCATGCGTTATGCCTTCACGTTATGCCTGCACCATTCATTTCCTTCCTAACTGATAGTTTTTCCTCCAAGACCATGCATGGCCATCACACTCTCTGGAGCAGAGGAACAACTGGTCCAAAAGCCATGAACTTTCTACTCTCTCATACAGCATGAATGTGACACCTTCTATGGGTGAAAAAATTTGGCAAATGCCTAGATCAGGTGCCCAGGCCTCCCTGGATAGACTCCAGGCCTGGCTCACAGCTTGCTCTTCCCCCTTGCTCTGTCAATGGACCTGGCTCTGTACTCCATAGCCAGCCCCATCCTGTTGCTGAGGGTACAGCTTGTGCTGTGGTTGCCCTCATCTCCTAGCTTGTCCCTCATCATGCAACCACTGTCCCTCACTGTGCCCTGGCCACTCTGCCATGAGCTAAGTGGATATGCTCCTCCTCAGCTTTGAAATACATGTGGCACCAGGAGAGCCCAAAATCAGCTTGGTGCCAGTTTCTGCTTCACCTGCCTTCCTTCTTATGGACAGAAAAGAAAGATAGAAGGTTTTATCTCAGCCCCAGTAAATTAATCCCTTGGTTTAAAAGAGTGATTTTCTGTGATCTGACAAATATCTTTCAAGCAGCCAAGTGACAAGTCTGCATGAGTATCCACATTTCTAAAGCATCAATTAAATCAGGTGTTAGGAGTGAAGGTAGATTACCTGTCAGGCTTTACACTAACTATACAATTTATAAATGTATGGGTGCTGAGTATTACCCCTTTTTTTCTGCAGCTTGCTTTCTTTAGTCCTTCCTTAGTAGAAGCCCCTCCCATTTTAAGCATCACAATAATTTGTGATAACTGTGTGCAAGTCTTACTCCCTCATTGCCCACAAAGCTAGAAAAAAAAATATTTCTGTGCATTTTTGCATTTTGATTTTTCTAAACACTAACGCCTTTCCTTGCTCTATTTGAACTGTCCAGCAGCTCATTTTTGGCCATTGTTTCCCCCCTTGCCCTGTGTTATTTCAAGGTTGACATGATGACAAAAGCCACTTAAGGATGGCAGCTAATAAGACATCTGCTTTCACACAGTGAGTGCAAGGAGATGCTTGCAGGGCTGCAGTCAGAGGTGGATTGGTACAAGGATGCATTACCTTCTGACTCCAGGTCACTGCTTCACCTCTGATCCTTGTCCAAAGTGACCATAACTTGTTATCTGCCTGTAAATCACCAACCTAGGAAAATGAGTTGCTTTTGCTTTAAGTCCTGCTGACAACTATCTATATCACAATTAGCCAAAGTAGTGAAGATAGACCGGCCTGAGCTGCCATCTCAGCCTACGATGGAGGTCCAGCAGGTCAGAGGCAAGGCAGTCCATGGGGCCAGTGGCCCAGCAGGCTCACTGCCTGCAGAGCTCCAGCACCACCAGTTCCACAAGCATGAGCCATATTTTGAGGTAAATAAAAATAGCAATAAAACAAGGTGAATTTACATAGGGTTTAGCTTTCCTGATGTTTCTGGATTGCCACTAATAAGAGAAATCAGTGCCCATTTAGCAGAAGATAAAATACAGCGATTTTCAGGGGCCTTGGAGTCACAGCATAGAAGGTTTAGTGGTTCACTGTTAGCCTGCAGTGTGTGCAGCCCTGGGCTTTGTGCTGATTTTGGCTGTTTTGCAATGTGTCCACACATATATCATGCCAAAAATGTCAGCAAGTTGTGCTACATTTGCAATTTAAAACTTTATATATTTCATTTTTACTTTCTCTCTGTACCTTACAATAAGGCATAGGTAAGATTTAAGTCAGCAGGAGCTCTATTAACTTGTGCTGTTAATCAGTGAAATGTGCAATGCTGTTAGGTGATCAACATTAGCCATTTTCACTACATGTAATTATCAATATCTCTCTCGATTACAAGTGATCACAATTACCATATTGTGCATATAGATCACTGTATTTGTTTGAAGTCTTTATGGATGTCAAAATATAACCAGAACTTAATCTCAGTAAAAGGGCATATTGAAGACCTCCATTTGTGGTGATTAAATCATACATTAACCCAAGAGGACAGAAGGTCTGACATCACTACCAAGTAGTTAATGATTATGCTTCCTATTGTCTCCTAATATTATCTTGAAAACGGCTATGTCAGGAGGCCTAGAAATCCCTCAGCACACCTTATGCTTTCTTTGTTTTCAAGCATCCAATTGTAGTATATGATCAGAGAAAGACACGGAAATGTGAATCAGTGAAATGATCTATTAGATGTAAAAAAAATGAGGTGGAAAATGGGTATTTATAAAGTCAGTTCTTCATCAAATCTACTACTCTGATCTGCGTGTGCCTGCCTGTGCCCTAGCCCAGCTCCTCAAGGCTTTATCCCAACAACAGGCTTAAGCCCATGCTTCACTAGTCATGGTGATGGTAAAAAAATGCTGAGGGCCTGAAACTTGGGTCTTAAGGCAACACCCACCAGCCAAGCCAGTTATGGGCAAAGTGGGAGAATGGTGTGTTCCTCAGCTGCGTAAGGCTATTTGTAGGAATGTGCAGAAATGGTGTTTTTAAGATTTTGTGGAGTGGCAATTTCATGCTTGGGAATCAACCTGGCTTCTTTAACCAGGGTAGTTTTTCGTTCATAGCTCCAAGATGTGCTCCTTTTAGTGAGAGACTCTTTGGAGGGGGTCAGCTGTGGGGTGCCCTGGCTGCAGCAAGGCCCTGCCAGGGTGTGGGAGTTTGAGAGGAGCCCCAGGACAGTGCCCATGGTGTGAAATAAAGCTGGCAGAGATACTGGGTGGGAGGTGGCAGGAGGCACAGGTCCTGGAGCACCTGTAATGCAGTGCAGCAGGGCCAGGCAGCCACCGGCACAGTGGAAGCAGGGAGCAAGCTTTTCCCTGGGATTTGGCTGCTGCTTCTCCTCCCCATGCAGCTGACTTTACAAACAAGATGGGCATGAGGATAACAGGGAGCTGCAGATGCTGCCCAGCCTCAAATGTCTTCTCTCCAGCTGGAGCAGCCTGCCCTAATTTCACTGTGCGCCTGGTCCCACCTGCACCCGCTGCCTTGCACACGGGTGCATGAGTGATACGACATTGCACATATATGACGTAGGAATACCCATTTTTTATCTGCGTGCACAGTGAGTTATGCCAATTCACAAGTAGGTGCGCTTGCTCCGAAATAAGAGTGTCTACTCAGGAAATTAATTGGGGTTAAGTCCCAGTGCTGCAAAGCCCTTAGCATAGAAGTGGGAATGAAGCTAACTGCTGTGCTGCTGCTTCTGGCTCCTCTGTGGAAAGCAGGCAAGGATTTCTCCTCTGGCTCCCAGGGAAGAGAATATGCCAGCACATCATCGTTGTACAACTTTGGCTTGGCCACTTCTACAGAATTTAAGCTGTTGTTTAATCAAGGTGCTTAAAAAATAGATATAGTTTGATAAAGTGATGATTAATCTTCATTATACTCCTTTGTGATCATCACAGCAAAAAGCTGCACTTTTATGTCTGATGTGGTAAAGAAAGGCTTGATTGGGGATTAGATTTTTTTCATCAAATCCCATTTCTATTCACATGCAGAAAAAAGGAAGGACTTGCTTTTGAGGGAAAAGGGAAGTAAAAGGGAAGCACAACTGCTGGGCAGTTCTCTCTGACATCCATACAATGTAGTGTATGTCCTTACATGACATCTATGTGAGAGAAAAAGAAAGACATTGATTGAAAAAGGTTACCGGAGTTCTTCAGGCATGAAATCATCTCCAGGCAGCAGTCACTGCAGTTTATAAACAGGTTCTGCTTCGCCCATCTGCATTCACAGACTTAGGGCACCATTTAACCCATTTGCTTGCTGACACTTATTTAATAACCAGCTTTGATTTTCCTTTATATCAGTAGCATGAAACCAGGAAATTAGACCAACTGCTGGCTTTAGGAAAGGTGTTTGCAGCCACTGCCCTTGCCATCCTGTCTTCCATGGAGGAGAAGGGCACTGCACCGAGGAGGTGGGCATTGGCATGGGGAACTTTGCCTCTTGTTCGCTGGAAAAGCGCAGCTGGTTCCCCAGAGGGGCCGCCTTCTCTCATCCCTGGGCATGACCTTCTGTGAAACTGGGAAGCCAGATGGACACAGGATGCAGATGCAGGCAGAAGTGGCAGGGTGAGGACCACCACTTGATCCAACGCCTTCCCTCAAACAACCATTATATCATCTCTTTCAGTAGCAGTCACTTTGCTTTCTGTTTAGCTCTGGTTTCTAAGCACTGGGATGGACTCGAGGCATGTCTTCAGGTTTCTTTTATTTCTACAGGCAAGGCACCTACACCTGTGCTCAGAGCACATCATCCTGCAAAAAGCTGTGCAGACATTCTCACAGTCCCTAGGTCTGGTAGATCTTGACAGCCAAGATTTTGAAGATGGAAGTCCAGATACAGAAATGTAACCAAAAAGCTGTGAAAGAACTGGCATTGTCTTGAAATGGTGACAGAGAGGTGGAGGCCTCTCTGTTTTCCTACCCTTGCAGTGCTATCTAACTTGCCTGAGGTGGCCTGGGGCATCAGGCATTCCCAGCTGATGACTTGCTGTGGAAAACAGCTATTTTTCAGAGAATGCAACACTCCCGAGCAAGGGTGGCCGTGCAGCAGTGCTGGAGCTGCTCCTGCAGTTTCTGGGCATTGGCCTGAACTTGCCAAGAGCACAAAAGGTCTGGGAGCAGAGCTGCCTCCTCTTTGGACTCCTCAACATAGTCTGCCCTGTACTGCTTGCAGATAAAATTGTCTCAGTCACAAGATACAAAAGACATGTGATAACACCAGCATCTTCCAGCATATTGAACTGATTATGAATCTAAAAAAATGGTAACCACGTAAACACAGCCTTGGACGCTTTTACATGGCACAGAGGCGATGTAGAGACAACTTACTGCCCGGGGCAGGTAACGATGGAATGCAGTTGTTGTGGGCTCATGAAATTGTCTTAAGTTCAAACAATCTTTAGTGTCTTTCACAATATTACTTTGCAGTGTGTAATGAGGCATTACTTGACCAGTGACCGCTGTCCTGCCTGCATGTGTGGGAGCATTGCCAGCCGTCAGAGCTTCCCTTTCAGAGAGTGTCTTCTGTGCAGATTTATTTTAGATAGAATCTAGAGCAAGAAGAGCTTGATATCGCTCATATCTGAAATGGAAATAATACGCCATGCACTATGGAAAACTGTGTTTAATTGGAGTTGTACAACATGGCATTTGCTGACTGCAGACAGCAGCACAGGTATTTGTTGCTGCATTGCTATTTGAACCCAGCTGTCCTCACATTTTAATTGAAAAAACTTGCAGGTGCTGATTTCCCATCATCTTTCACATGCATTCTTATTTCTCTGTTTGTCTTCCATTCCCGGATGGAGTGCATTACCTTCCGCTTGCTGAAACTAAAGATGGTAACTCTTCTCCTTCGCATACTCTGCACAGCCTACTCCTGTCTTCCTTCAATTCCAAGAATTCTTCTTCATTGAAAAGGGAACTCCCAGGTTCCAGGGGAATTCTTTGTGAAACCCGAGATGATGGGTAAGGGTGGCCGGACTGTGTCTAATGACTCACAGGTGCAAAAAAATGTGCAGCCATTTAAGAGCTGCTTAAAAGCCCCTTGTGCGTGTGTGAGAAAGTCTCAAGCGAAACGCTCCTCTGACTCTGCCGTGAAGAAAACGTGGAGCTCTGGGAGGCTGAGGAGAGGCGTCCCAGCAGCGCGGGGGATGTGCAGGTATCTGCTCCCTCTCCTGGTAAAAAGGGCAAAGCACTGACGGAGGGAACTCCTTCCCCTGCCCGCCCACCCACCCTGCTCCTCCCGCTCCTCCACCTTCTGCTCCCCTGCGAGGCCTCGTGGGGAAAGATGGAGGTGCTGGAAGCAGCATGAGAGGACTCGAGGTTCTTTCCAACCATAAGGACTCTGTGACTCGGGTTAAGGCTCGCCAGGGGTCTGCAAAGCTGCGGCGCTGAGCTGTGTTGGTGGTGGGAGCTCCTCAGGGATGGAGAGAGAGACAGAGAAAGGCGTTTGTACCGTTGCTATGAATCCCACTGAGGTGGTGGGAAGCAAGAGTTAATATTTGGGTTATTCTCAGGGGTCTGATAAAGGGAATTAATTAGAGTTAGCAGTGGAATGATCTTTCATCTTTAATGTGCATAGATGGGTTTGTTGCTGGTTCCTCTCTCTTTACAAAGCTTTCTCCTGCCAGGACTTTTGGAAGCTTCTGAGTTTGGGAACCGTTGCCAGTCTAGGTGTTTACATACAGGCTTTCCGGTGTCTCAGGAGCTGATTGAACTGATTTAATTGTCCTACATGTGATAAACTTATGCTGCTGAATGCAGGGAGAACAATTCCGTAGATACATAACCATCACAAGTATTACATTCACAGTAATGTCTTTAAAACCTACTGCTCTAGTATCTGAATTTGAGGGGGGGAAACTAGCAGCTAGACCATGATCTGTTACCACAAACACTCTAAGAAATAATTTAGATAAATTCCAAAAATTAATCAAAGCTGGGAAGACAAAAGTAACTGCAGGAACGACAAGGAAACGTTCAGTACTGTAGCTGTAATGCTGGAATGGATACAAGGATTCAAGTTAAATGAAAAAGAAACTGTACACTAAACATAACAGTTAAAACCAAACATTAAAAGGAGGTATTTGGGAGAAGGTACACTTGGCTGTATAAAACTTCTGGTCAATACCACAGCAGTCTTCAGCAGATTTTGTGGTAAGTGGACCCTTGTGCTCCTTGGGCAAGCTCATGCCCTTGAGAACCTAATGGGCGTCTCACATGTAATACTGTCTTCTCCACAACATATCTGTCTGGAAGTCGGTGCAGCTGGTCTCTTCACTGGCTGCCTAACTCCTAGTCTGAGCTTCCTTGGAGATACACAAGTGAAAGAGTTCTCAGGAAATCAGGGCATTTCACTTTTGATAGAAAAATGGGTCTAGCTGATTTTCAGAAGTACCACTTGAAGATGATTCTTATTCATGAATTTCAGTACAGCAGGCTGACTTCTCTCTTGGTTGTCATGAGTTAAAGATGATATGACTGACTTGGTACCATAACAGTGTGTCAAAATATGTTATCATGGAAAGAAATAGAAAACAATTTCTTATTGAGACCTATGTTCAGCAGTCTAGCTGAGTTTGGCAAAGTAATTAAATGTTTGTTGAAAATTTTATTTATATCCCACTGATTTCAGGGGGACTGAAATAAATCCCAAACACTTCACTTAGCTGAGAATTCAAGTTCAGCCTCTATCACCACTGAATTTAGAGAAAGGTGAAGGAACTTGTCATTCAGTAGGAAAAATAGATTTATGAGTTATGTCTTAATGGAACAAATTATGTATCTTTTCTGACAGGAGTGAAAGGGAGAAGCACAAGGCCCATAATATGTTTAGTTGAATAAAAGAGCAGCACACAGGAACACAGGGGTTATACCAGGAAAGCCTCCAAATGTTAGATACTGTAAGATGCCATTTCTGGATGCTGGGAACTGAGCTAAATGAAAAGAGGAAAAATGAATAAATAGAGCAAAGAAAGCATGAATGTTGGTTTGGTATATTTAGTAGTGGTTGCACGTTGTGCAGTACCTCAATTCAGAAAGAATTCAGGTAGAGTTATGTTTCTGAGAGCTAAGGGATGGGAAGTCCAGTGCTCCTATTTGGTTACGGGCTTAGCAGGCTGCAGACATCTGTATAACGTGTATGCACCTTACAGGTCACCTCCTTTTTGAATGGGCTTAACCATCGTGCTTGTTCTGCGCTGGTCACTTCCTCCATACAGCCTGATTTTGCTGGGTAGTTTTTGCACTCTGAACTAGTGTCTGGAAGGAACTCAGCTGAAACCACAGCTTTTATTATACTGATGGCATCAGGCTGGACAGGAACCATGACACCAATGTTAGCCCTACAGCTATCCTGAGGCACTTACTTTCTATTTTGGACTGACTTGTTATGACTATGCCCATGCCCTTCCTAGTTTGGAAAGGAGAATTCAATGTGACGAGAAATCAGGAAGATATTCTGGGTGTGATTCCACTGCTAAGCATTTCTGTTGCTCAGTTTGTATAATTTATACTGTGGAGCTATGAGAAAGTATGGACTGGAGCCTTAACTCATGCATGAAAGATTTACTCAGTTTCATAATGTATAATTGATTTGAGGAATAGTAACTGCTCACCTCCTACAGATCGCTAGGTGAAGGTAACCAACAGAAAACAGCAAGGCTCTGTTCAGTACTTTTCTTTTTACCCTTCTCATGCATGAAAGTTAGATATGCCAGTTTATAGTTAGGATACTGTCTTGTTTCTGTTCCTGTCTTTCTATAAAATTAAATTCATCACTTGGGTTGAGCGGACCAGGTGAGCCTCAGACCACTAAACGAGTCTATGTCATGAGAAAGGGGAGTGCGGTTCAAGGGGCTGTGAGTTTATCGGAAATGAGCTGTCACCTACTCGGATCCCTGGGACTGTAGATTTATAGAGTGTAAAACTAGCGCTGAGACTGGCCCTTAATGGGCCTGATTTTGATAGTCAGGTGAACTGGTGGAGATATAAAGAAAGGAGTGTCATGAGTTCCATTTCACGTGGTGCTTTCACCTTAAGCAGTGGCAGAAAACCTTGGGACTGGCTCTCCTTTCACGTACGCGTGCTTTGGGCAGAATGAGCTTCCCTGCAGTCGCACAAGACTCACCAGCCTAAAACCTGCCATGGATCTGCTGAACCAGATGAGGAGGGTGACCAAAGTGGGCTTTAGCCTGTACATTAGCACCACCTGATACAGTATATCTCCTCTGGGGCAGGATGAGGACGATGCCACAGACCGTGACCATCACAGCTGTATCCAGCTGCATCCATCTAACAAACCCCAGTGAAGAGCAGATCCACAGGGAAACACAAATCCTTCAACAACCTGAGCCACACAGTCACTGAGCACTTCATTTCCTAATGCTATCACTCACAAAAATTGTCATCCTGATTTAAAAAGCCGCTATCTGTGGCTATATATAGGCTGTTCTGTGTGTGGTTCCACACGGAGCTTTTCACACGCATTAATTCCTCATTGTGTCATGCGGGGAAGTGTTACCGTTACCCACCGGTTACAGAATACAGCACACCACTTAGGGCTGCAGCCCTGCAAACGGTGATAACGCCTGCTCCTCTGTCTTGGAAAAACAGGCTGGCAAAATCAGTCAAACTCATCATGGTTGTATCCCCAGGACTGCAGCGTGTGTGCTGTGCGAGGAGAGGACCCGTTGTGCTGCCTGCAGGTAAAAACGGCAGTCACCAATGGAGAGAGGAATCAGATGAAGCTCAGGCTCAGATCTGGTTTTGTGAGTGAAGCTTATGTCCTGATGACCCACCTCAAGCAGAGGAGGAGGAGGAGAGGGAATGTTAGTAAAGGGGCATTCCCAGAGGCAAACAGTGCAAACTCCTCTTCCCCCCAGAACACACATGCGTAGAGCGGCCTGGAAAGCACCAGACGCTCCTTGTTAAAAGTTGGCATCTCTTCAACACAGCTACCAGTGATTTTTCCATAAAACACATTAAGATTCAGTATAAATGCCATTATGGATTTCACACCACATTAAAAGGAGTGAGTGATTGACTGCATTCCCACTAGCTTATTTTTCATCCTTTGACAGCTGTTAACCAGACAGAAGCATTATTAGTTCAATTTCTCATGCTGTAAAAATATTTGGGTATAGGAATTTGGCCAAATTTTTCCTTCTTGTTTCTGGTTTCCTATCAGAGTTGGTTAGATTGTTTTGACAAATCTAGAATGTAGCTAGCACGGCATCTTAACATGAATGCTGGTTTTAGAGCCAAGCCTCCAAGTCTGCTAAGCAGATTTGAAGCTCAAAGTAGAGACACAAGCTCTAATTACAGCACTCCTAAGAAAAGTTTCAGGGTTGTCAGGGCTGGAATGTGTTTTACTCCTCACAAAAATGAGAGCTGCTTGTGGGATGTGGGGTTCAAAAGTAGGATCTCCCTGCCACGGTCAATAGATGGCATACGAAAAATAGATACTGAATGTTAGTGCTGAGCTGACTCTGGTTCTGCTTTGTGTAGACTACAGACAGGAGAATATCCTTCCTGTGCATCAGTCTTGATTCTTAATTGTCTGAGAAAATGGCAGTGCTATCTATGTGTCTTCCGGAATTTGCAGTCTCTTAAAAGGAAACTTCTTTGCAATCAGGTGTCCAAGTTCTTAAAGCATAAAGTACAGAAATAAAAGAATTTCCCAGGTGCCTCAACACCTCTGGCAGTGTTGATAGTGTCTGCGAAGGCCCTTGGGGAATCTATACTACCCAGGCGTTATTCATCATTTCAAGGAAAATGATTGTGCAAAATGAGCCAGGTGATGGTTACACGGAACAAAGTCGTGCTCTCAGCCAGTCAGGGGCAACGCAAGGCAGCGGCATCGAAGTCAATGAGTTGCTCTGCATTTAATTCAGAGGAGCCAACAGCAGAGCCCGAGACATTCAGGTGTCACAAACAGTGCCTCTTCCCTCCCGTGGGCTCGGGGCTCCACCAGCCCCGCGATGGAAAACTGAGGGGCTTGGTAAATCCCAGCTGTGTCTGAAAGAAGTTCTCGTGTTGTGGGAAGCAAACACCTGAACTCTTCTCAGTATATTTGTCTGAATATGAATTACACAAGCCTCAGAGAGAAAGTTTTGGACCAAACAAAGAAGCAATTTTAACACCTACTTTCCTGGATTATGGTTATTTTCAAATCAAGTCTGAGTTTTGAAATGTAAATGTAACTGGTCAAAGCTAAATTATAAAGTTCTGTTTCTCAAGTGTTTAAATACTTTCTCATTTTTGTAGTAGGCACACTGGAAATAGTCATAGTGCAGGAGCGTGAAGCGTTCACTGGTGAGCAGCATAAAATGGCCATTGCAACTATTTAGTTGGCAATTTTAGCGTTCTTAAACAATATTAAGTACTCATTTCTTGTTCCAACTAAATATCTATGATTTTATATGCAGATTTATAATGTTCTAAGTAAGCTAGTAGAAGGGAAAATACACATTTACCTTTCCTCTACATAGAGACAAGGTAAGCTTAATAAGATTTAGGTGTTTGCTTCCCATACCACAGGAAGAATAGGACTGTCAATAAGGAAGTTCTTCCTGTAGCTAAAAATCCTGGAGAGGCCTCATAAAATGAGCAAACAACAACCAAACAAGGAGAAAACAAAGCTGCTGTGTCCATGGTTGTTTCTTTGCATCTGCCCTGACCAACTAGGGCACTATGGAGTAGTGGACCAGGTCACACAGCAAAGTGACCACTGGCAAGCTCAACGTAAGAGGCATTAACCCCCATTACTCACATGAATTAAGACAGAAACCTACTTTTGTTTTCCTGGGCTTATTCATATAATTAATTAATATCTCCACCAGCCAAGAACAGGCAAAGACGTAACAGTATGTCAGTGCGTTCCTTGGGGAAATGCCACACAGAGACAGCACTATTAATTTAGACAAGATCCATTTAGATAGCAAGTTAATTCTAGTGGATAGAAGCAGACAGGAAAACCATTTTTTGGAAAACTATGAGAAAGTAAAATTTCCTTTCCCCTTACGTGTTGTCTGCCTCCATTGAACATGCTTTTGTTTGAAGGCAAAGACATGCAGAAAGCACAGCAAAACTTTTGTTGAATTTCTGCAGATTTCTGGGACATTCAGGTCAGGTAGCAGTGATGTCTGAGCAACTCTTTGGTGCTTTACTGGGTAAGGAAACTTGTCCCCCAGCCCATCTACATACAAACTGTATCAAGGACTGAAATAACGCAACGTTTGGCTTAACTATATTAAAATCAGTTCTCTTATGTCTTGTTAGCATTAGAAATACACCTTCCCAGAGCTAAGTCAATAAATTAATTAAATTTTTTCAGGGTGCCTTGTAATGATCTGACTGAAGATGGGGAGGGGAAAAAAAGCAGCAAATATTGGTGGCAGCCAATTTAAAAGCAAACTAGGTTACTGTAAAGTTGTCCTTCTCAGTGAGTGCCAAAATGCAGCACGCAGTTCTCGCCTCCTTGTGGGTTGCCATCTGCCATTACATCTCCTTCTCCTTCCCCTGTCTCCCTGTTGGGGTAAAGCTGGACTGGCAGGGGTTTTGGCAGGTGGTGGGGAAAAAAGGCCCAGCACTATGAGTTTCCTACAGGCCGGTGCAGTCTGCTTCTCATATTGCTTCATTCTCTGCCTGCAGAAAATGAGGTTACACAGACTTTGCGCTGCTCTCAGGCTCGGTCCCCAAACTGCTGTAAAACGAGTGCACTGGAGAGGCTCTGCTCAGCCTAGGAGAGAATTTTTGCAGTGAAATGTTCTGCGTTCTTGCACAGCACTGCAACGGTCGGTGACTCTGCCATGCTGGAGTGAAGCAGGCCTTTTAAAGTTTGAATAATGCATCTCTGGGCATTTAAAAATAGCTTTCAGTGTTTGTTTTCAGCAACTGCATCTCCTAACAGCTCAGGGGAGGCTCTTTTTTTGCCGTGTGAAATTCTGCCTGTGTTTGTGCGGGTCGTTATACCCAAGCACAGATTAGGCTCCACTCAAGGAGAATTTCACTTGGAAACCGTAGGGCAAAATGGGATCCGCTGCCATGCAACAACCAATGAATCACATATGGAGAAAACACCTGCCTTCTGCCCCAGCAGCCCGCTTGCATCCCAGGCTGCTTCTGCAGCACACCGTAAAAGAAAGTCCCAAGTGTTACTGACCAAGATCACACGTTCTTTGAAATCCAAAGCAGATTTTAATAATTGTTTTCTGCTATAGCTGGCCCCAACTATGGGGTTTACATGAAAGGGAAATTCACCAACCACAAATAAAGAGCGTGCCTCTGTTTGCCCAGGAAATCTCTCCTGTAACCATTTCAAACCCTCTTTTGGGGGGTATTTGCATTCCTGGCTTTTTAGGAGAATGAAGCATGATGCAGTGTAAGCTTACTAGTTTATGAAGTGTTAGTTACACTTTTATGCTTATGCAAGACAGAGCCTGAACGTTTTGGGCAAGATCTGTTTTGTGAAGACCACGACGTTCATGTCAAATATCAGGCCTGAATATTGGGAAAATGAAACGTTCAAGAGAGGCTCTTTTATACACGTGGCTCCGTATCTGCCATCATTTCATTCTCACATTGCATTATAACACAGGGAAATGAAGTGTAATGAGTTTGTGGGAAGCTCTTGCTATAACCTATATATTATTCTATTTTAAGTTTGTAAAACGTAAGTTTAAATGAAATAGCCATGTCTGGCTCTTTGGAGTTAAGTAAGCAATTAATAGAAACCCGTGCAATCTAAGCGTCCTGACTCATGTTCCCTGAGGTGAGGAGCTGCTGTGGCTTAGGATGCTCCATTTTGCAGATTAGTGCTCTCACAGCAGCGTCAGCAATAAAATATTTGCACCTCAGCCACTGCAATGCCAGAGCAGATATACCACCGTGAATTCATCTTTATCAGAGGTTTAAACCGGTAAGGCCACACCAGGCTGTGAACAAAGGTTTTCTTCTTTCAGCTCCTCTACAGTGCCTACTTCTAGGCACTGGGGCAAGGTTGACATCTGGGGACAACAGGACTGGATTCACCAGAGCTTCTCTGTAGGTGCTGTGCAGCCAACGGGTGCAGAACTGGGTGTCATTATCTATGGCAGGACATTTCTCCAGGTACCTGCTCTGTATTTCTGGCAGAGCAGGGATTAGCAAAGGCAGGGCAGGTTTTCCTCTGAAGTCCACTGAACAACTGTCCATTCTTTCCATGCAGAATGTGGCACTTAACCCTATCAGTGCACGGAAAGGGAAGGTCCTTGCATCAACCCTCCCATGGAAGTGGCTTCTTTTACATGAGGTGTAAAAAGATTTCAGGCTAAGACAAATTAACAACTATTTGCCATGATACAATGCAGCAGCCTTCTCCTTTCAGAGTCATTCATGCAGTTTTACCCTGGGCAACATACATGGATCTGCCCATAAAACTTCACACAAAGCTGCTAGGCATTCAGCTCCAATACCCTTCACTTGGAGGTTACTGGTTCACCTCGTATCTATTGCTTAATCAATGAGAAACAAAACTCCAGTTGCTGCTGAACCGCTGCTTCAGCTCATAAAGGCTTGGTCTGCTTTGCCTGAGTATCCTAATTAATAATAATGAAATAATGTAAGTAGATCTGATATATTTGGAAGGGTTTTTTTTTTTTTTCTTTCACCAAAATGGGAACTCAGTAAGGCCTGGAGTTTTATTTGTCACTGAATTGCTTTTTGATTGGAGCTGATTGCCCAAGCTGCTATTTGTAACTGCAGCTCTCCCCCTACTCAGTTTAGGGGGAAACCTTTAACATCATTGCCATCTTCTGCAAAGTAGGCATAAAAATGCTAATATACGGTCAGACTAAAATGCCATTATTCAGGCTGCAGTGAGCTTCACGCTAATTTTACTGTGTTGTCCATTTCTGCATATGGCAACATCAGATCCCCCTCTCTTGCTTTAGATAGTTAAGTACAGTTTAAAGAAATCAGAAAAATCATGTTTTTGTCAGAAGACAAGGCCACCCTTTAAAATGGGGCAAAGGACTGAGTGACCTCAGCTCTGATACTATTCTTTCGAGTATTCTTGAAGTTCTTCAATTCTTTCTAATTCCTCTTCCCAGTGAAGTCAATAGGAATGTTTTCCCCCTTCTATACTTTTTATGGATCATATGCCAAAAGCATATGATGTGGCTTACTGTGGGGTGTTTTTCGTGAATATCTGCAATGTAATCGGTAAAGCCAACAGTACTCTGGAAATCGGATGTACAGTCTCATCTAAATAGCTTTACTCATCAACAGAGTAAGGAATTGGGCTGGATTCCCATTTGTTGATTTGTTTTCTCCACATGGACAGCTCTTCTCTTTGCAACAGCACTTCAAATATCATGCATTTAAATAATCACTCTGTTAGAGCTTTTTGTATTTTTCAGAGAATAAGTAGTGGATGTTCTTTTTTTAAAGAAAGGGAAAGGTTAAAATGTGATTTTAAGATGAAAAACACGTTTCCTGTCACAGCAAAATAATTTTAAGGCAGGTCAAGCTTTGAGTTCAAACTAATTGGTACTATTCCTTCAAATTAGTTCTGGATTGTCACAGTCAAAATCTGCTTCTTTACATTAGCATGACATTTTCCATCCCTTAAGTTCTCACAGGAACATATGTAAATTTTGATGACAGTTTTTCGGAAAACCTGTAAAATACAATTTGAGATATCGATATAGGCTTATACTATTTTTCAGAACTAGAAAATAAGAAATGTAACACTAGGCCATTTCAAGTTAGCAATGCCAATTGCTCTAACTTGTCCCTTCAAGTCTCAGAGCTGGGAATGATAAGGATTGATGAATTTAATTGGCTCCAGAAAACTCCCAAACACTTTCACAACTCTTCCTCCTGTGCTACATTCGTGAAAGATAAGTCTATCTAGTGTTCCTCTGCTCTGAAAACTTATTCTACAGATGGAAACATGAAGTACCTGACACCACACTTGCTCCAAGTTTGTGCTGATGTAAATGAAATCTGGAAATTCTCTTCAGCATAAAGTCTGTCTAAACAAAACCCAGAGTAAAGCCTTAAGAAAGTCCTTTCTCCTATTTAACTTGCTAAGACAGTTTTCTATTAATATTCAGTTCAGATTAGTCAGTGTATTGTTCTAATAAATAATTTCTTAATTGCACTCATCAAAAATCATCATGACTTTACAACGTTATATGAAAGACTGAATGTTAGTACATATTTCAGTCACACGAGGTTCAAAAGTAAGAACATCCTAGGGACACCGTGGGCATCCATCAGATGAGTGAATGAAGATAAACGATGGCATGTAACATTATCCACTTAAGTGCCAAGACCCCATCTGTAAACTAATGAGAATTCATTACAAAGATACTAGAGAAAAGCAGATTACCTTGGATTTATGGCAAGGTAAATCTGGTTTTGTTATTGTCTGTTTGTTTGTTTTTCAAAGTCCTTACAAATGAATGGCCATTACCTTCTTCATTGTACTTTTAAAGTTTTACCCTCTTCATCAAATTGAAAAGAATAGTATTAGAAACCTGATTCCGATCCAATGTGGTCTATCGATCTGCTCTTTGAAACACCTGAGTGTGAAGCAGGAAAGCTTCTTCATCTGCATTCTCGCACAAGCTTCAACAAGAAGATTCTCAAGTGACCACTGATTATATATTTCCTTTGACATGTATGATTTTTCTGGAAGTGTTTAGCACAGACCTTCTGAAAATTACAAAGAAGAGCTGGAAGAAACTGAGGTAGGGTACATGTACAAATGGGACAACCAGCAGCAGTAGCGTGGAAAAGGATAGGAGGAGGAAAATGCATGGCCTCTAGAGAAGAGGTGCAAAGAGAGGTAAGAGTCCAGGGTGAGATATCAGGCAGGACCAACACTTCTGAGAGCATCCAACCCATGCATGAGCATTTCTCCAACCAAGTTAGATAGCAAGTGGTTTCTTAGTGAAAATTCTAACCCTCCATTTGATCAGATATCAGTAAAGTGCAAATAAATATATAATGTAAAGATACAGAGGAAAGTCTGAGTGAAGAGGGAAGGTGTAGGAAAAGGTGTTCCCATCTTCTTCCTGACCCCTCAGGGCTCACATCTTTACGTCTATCATTATAATGAAAAATGAGTTTCTTTTGAGAGAGACTTGCTAAACTCTGTGGATTGTTTTGATGGTTCAGGCCAGGAAGAGGAGTGTGAGATCCTCTGAGGAAGGTCCCTGGATGTGTTTCTATGGGAAACTGTGAGCCTACAGACAACTTTTGAAGTCAGAAAGTCTGACTGCTGGCCTCTGTGCTGGGAAGGCAATATGTAGGTCGTGTGTTCACACAAAAGTTCCCTGTTGGACTGGAGCTCCTTATTCTTGTTAGCATTCCACCACCTAGATGCTGTACGGTGCCCATCAAGGTCTATCAGAGTAAACCTCATTTCAGTAATCCCTGATGATGCACAGTTAAGAACTTTAAAGCAATGCTGGACATTGCAGCAGTCTGGCAGCTGCTGTAAACTGCTTCTAAGATAGGCTGGATCGATAATATCCAAAGTCTCCTCATATTCTGCTCTTCCTTACACTAGGATGAAGTTCTAATGCTTGTTATTCCTCTTGTTTTGTAAAGCTATCATGGCACAGAGAAATAGGACATTATCTCTTCTACATAGAGCACGGAAACCCTTACCCACAGCATATCTATCTAGTCAGCTCTAAGCCTGTGCATGTCTCTTGCTTGGTTATGACTGCAGTCAGTCCCCTATCTCCACCCCATACTGAGGTGTCCTGTTAAGAAAGAGGACAGCTCAGCAGTTTAAGTCCTCACTGGTGAATGGAAATTTTGCTGTTCCCTGTTAAGGTTTGTTGTGCGTGAGGAATAAATTCTCTTGCCTGTAATATTCTGGCAATGAGTACGTCTTGGAGATTGATTAAATGCTTCAGCTTTGCTCAGTCTATTAATCTCAGCAGCCATTTATTGCTTCGTATACTACAGTGCATTGGGGATTATCCCTTAAGCACTGTGTGTAGAAAGCATGTAGCAGCAAGATACAAATCTTGTGCCTTGGAAATGCTTCTCTGGAAATGAAGGAAAGGAGCTGTCAGTAGAAGCCAAGGTAGTTTATATTGGCACTGGATGCCTCAGCCTTTCGTCATCAGGACTGCAAGCTGCTGTTTCCCACATTGAACGAGAGGGAACCAAGCTCAGAATCTGGGGGGTAGCCTAGTGTACCACTACTGCTACACCCTTACTTGTCTGTTCATGCCCGGTGATACCTGAGCCGGTGGAAAAGGGACTTCAAAAACTTCTTGGAACAACGCGAGCAACATCAGTGTGAGCAATTGCTGTTGGGTATTGGCTGGAACATTCAGCCTCTTAATCCAGTGACCTGTTACCACCACCTGCAAATGTTGCAGATACTATTATTCTCCATATTAAGCATATACGTAAAGGTAATATGTTCATCCTAGTGGACTAAGCAAACATATATCAACTATGTTAGCTACCAGCATGAATACACCAATCCCTAAGAAGTCTCTTACTTTATCCTGAGTCTTTGATGACTTTTTTGTCTTGCAAAAATTGATGCTTAGCTAACAATATCAGCTTCAGCAGAACCCAGTCTACAGCAGCAGAGGGATGGGCTCTTAGCTGCTCAGCCACTGTTACTGACTTTGAGAAATTGTCTCAGGACTGTCACTCTCTAAATCCTTTACTTGATTGGTTGCTTAATCATAGAATGATAGAATCACAGAATCATAGAATGGTTTGGGTTAGAAGGGACCTCAAAGATCATCTAGTTCCAATCCCCCTGCCATGGCAGGGACCAGGTTGCTCAAGGTCTTACCCAACCTGGCCATGAGCACCTCCAGGGATACTGGATTGTCTCTCATTTCAATAATGTAAAAACAGACAGACACATGCATAAGGATGAATTCCCTCTGCACCAAGTCTATGGTGTAGTTAATCAGGTTCTGTTTTCCTTTCTAGTTATTTGAGTGGGTTCGCATAGCACTTATTTGAGAGAGCTTGATAGCCAATGAGCAATGAGGCACATGCACAGAGAGAGAAAAGACAATGTGTCCAAGGGTGTTCTGATGCTCCTTGCTTTCTGGATTTCTCTCTTTATCCTGCTCTAACATGGCGGCATTTAAATGTGTCTATCTATGCTCACCAGTTCTCCCTTTGTGCACTCCTAAGACCTTGAGCCATTGCCTTGTTAGCCCACCAGAGTGTTTTGCCTACCCTGCCCCCTACCATGTTTCTGATGGGACACATCTTCCAGACTTAAACCCCTTGGCTTATGAGAAACAGAGAATAGTTTTGAAGCTGAACATTGCATGAGAAGGGTGATTTACAGGGCCATATGAAGTCATGAGATTTGAAGTCCTCTGGAAACAAAATGGATGAGAGCAGCAGTTCTCAGGGCACTTGGCCAGACTACAGAGATAGTTTCCTGACATGCTACTCTGGTAGTGACATCACAAGAGTTTAGGACATCAAGGAGACTGTGATGCCTTCCAAGAACACATACAGGAATTCTCTGTGTCCCAGAACAGTGACCAGCTTTCCTCTCACGCCACGCTGGGTGCTCAGCCCTGCATCTCTGCTGCATGAGCATTCAGGTCACCAACAGCCTAGCTGAGAGTTTTACTCCTCCACGCCTCCTTGCCATCCTTATATTACTGCTCCCTGCTGAGTCTTCAAAATGCTTCTTGACCAGTCAGGAAAACCTCCTGCTTCCTCCTATGTCCCTGACCAAATAAGCCCCAAATCCATATCCTATCACATATATATTTGCCACTCAGCTGGCTTCTCTTTTTCAACAGTGGAGGCTCTCCGTTATCTCAGTCCAACATGCCACTTATTCTGGTCCTCATCATAGCAAATTATTTTCTTGGTTCCTTAATTAAAATTTAAGTTTATCAAGAACAACCCACGCATGATTATCCCACGTATGATTTGGGTATTAATACTAAAAATTAGTGCTGAGTTCTTACATCATCATGTTACTTTTGAGTAATGTTTTGGGAGAAATGTTATAGCAACAGAAATCAGTCTTCCATCTTAGCATCATTAATTTTCTTTCTTTTGCACCCGTTAGTTTAGTAATGACAAAGGGTCCAAGGTAAATTTTTATAGCAGCTTTTTTCCTTGTACCAAATTTTTTGTTTGTTTTGTTTTAGTATTGTTTTGCTGGTTTTTTTAGAACAGCCAAAATGATTGGTTTTTTCTTCCTTTTCCCTTCTTGGATGAGCAGGAGTCTTAAGCAGCTACTGGTGGTTTCTGCAGTAGTCAAGCCTTCACCAGTGTGTTTTAGAGTTATGTGTGGTGGTCACATCCAAAATAGAAATAAGCGCTGCACGGCACAAGTGCAAAGCACAAACCTCCCGTGATGGTTCCCAAGTGCAAAACAGCCAGAGTGGCACACCAAAGAGCGAGTGCTGCAGTGAAACTTATGGCACCTTTTCTCTGTTCCCATGCCAATAACCCAGCATGAACCTCAGTAGTTTCATGGGTCAGAGAATATCTGCATTAAGAACCCTCAGAGATAATCTGGAGAAAGACATATCTCCACAATTTCCCAAGATTTTGAGCAGCACCACAGGTCGTTGAAAACTATGGAGTGAAGGAAAAAACAAACAAACAAAAATAAACCAAGCCAAAAAACCCAAACCCATGAACCAGCCTTTTTAGTTTTTCCAGTTCAGCACCTGTAACATCCCTTAGAGGCATGAGGCTTAACCATCACACACTTGTAAGTGAACTGAAAAGTAAAAAGTGAAACAAAGTTCAGGGACGTCTCCAGCTCTCTGATACACAGAGTTTCTCAGGCTAGAGGAAGTGAAGGACAAGTGGAGTAAAAGGGGTAAGAGCAAAGAAAGGAAAATATGGAAGTGCTAAAGAAAGAGGGTTTCAGTGTGACCTGGCAGCTGCCAGAAAACAGCCGCAAGATGACAGAGCCATAGCAGGGATGGCAGCTAGTGGCAATGGAGGTAGTTTGGCAGTGCAGGGGCATTACCAATAGCTCATAATTACTACTGTGAAGAATAGTCCCTCAAAGCTGCCATCCCTTTGCCTCCCCTTACCTCTGGCATCTCCAAACTGAGATATATCACAAAACTTTGCAAGCCCAGATCCTACCAGTCCAGGGCACTTATTCTACCAGAAAAAGGCAGTTGGCACTTGGCTACCAGCCACAACATAGTTCAGTCAGAGACCAAACTGCTCCCGAAGGTGCTATGAATCTGATACAGGCCTTCAATACATGGGTGATTCTCAGTGAGAAAAACTGTTCACCAGGACCCAAAGCCTTCCCACAAAAAGTTCTTGTATTAAATTTCACTCATCCTTAACTACAACACTATATTCCTACTACTTACCCCCTTCATTTCCCTCTTTGCCTTGTTCAAAATGGTCTCAAAAATGTGTGTATGCAGATTTGGTGATATTTGTTCTAATGCACATCAAGGACAACAGAGTCTTATTTTATTTACTTAGTGAAGTCACATCTTGTTCATTGATCAAGTATCTTCTACTTTTTTTTCTCATTCGCCGTTTCTAAAATTCACAACAAATCCATACAGATAATGAAGCTGCTAATTCTGAAAGGCAAAGCATTCACACCGAGTATGCACCTTGAAATAAAAGAGTAAAACCTTATTGAGGGAAAAAATCTGGACAATGCAGAGAAAACCTTTCTGGGCTTGTCAGTGAAGGCTCTCACATAGATCATCCACTCTGTGCTACAGGTAAACAACGATCAACATTCATGAAAGCACACGCAGGCTGCCAAATGGTCCCTCTGATCTGTCACGCAGAGCCCCTCGCACCAGGTGGGCTGGTGTTCACTATTCCATTTCAACACTCAGGTGGGCATGCAGAGCACACAAAAGGAATGCTTCACAACTTGAAATTTCCAAGCAGTATTTCAAAAACAACGCGTTCCCTCTTCGTGGCAGGTGCCCCAGGCGTTTCAGGTTGCGTGCTGCTGTCAGCTGTGGTTCAGGAGGGCATCTTATGGGCTGTTCAACCTGCCCTGGAACTCTCCAAAGCTCTGTCAAGTGGCCTTGAGCTCTAACCTTTGGTCTTAGTGTTATGCAGGGCATAGCACTTGATTATAATTCCTAAACAGAAAACCTACTGTCATGCTGCAGATGCTTCAGTAATGGTGCCATAGGGGTTATGTTTTTCTGTTCAAGGAAAGGTTTCCTCAGCCGTGATTGCAGAGGGATAAGAAGACAATTGCTAATAGCATTCATCTTCAGGCTAGTAACCATGTTGGTTTGGGGTTTTTTGTTCTTTTCATTAGGGAAAATAGAGAACCGTTTAGGAATATTCACTCCCAGTCTTTCCTGAAGAGATTCACATTGCTGTTCCTATCAGGCATAAGAGTCAGCAGAGAAATATTCCTTTTGTTTCTAAACTCAGTGGGTTGGTATGGAGACAAACAGCATGTGCAGGGAACAGCATTTTTGCAGAGCTGGCTCTAACTTCCCGTGACTGGACAACCCTTATGGTAGGCAGAGAAGATACCTCTTCATGGCAGCATGCAACACAGCCACAGTGGTCCATTCAGTGTCAATCTCCTTGTAGTTAATTAGAAGTGACCAGACATTGTGAGTTTCCCATGTGCTTATTTCCAGGAAAATATCCTTGGACAGTCTGAAGTCGTTCAGCCATCGCTGGTCATCCCAATTCTGCCACAAGATCTCCTCTAACCAATTTCCACGTCTGCCTGTACAAGGTAAATGAGTATAAACTAAGATAATGAATACATTTAACAGACATAAAGACAAAGTATGACACAATGGGAAAAGGTTGAGATGCTTATTATAAATGGAATCTTTGAGTGACCAGTTTATTAGGGTCTTTTTATAAGTCAACGAGCATGTAAATAAGAGTGATTTATTTGATGTAGTATGCTTTGATTGCCAAAGTTTCCACAAGTTTCTCAAAGAAGCTAAGCTTTTGAGGAGAGAGAAGGTGTCCTAATAAACTGTCTCTCACACACACAGTTAAAAGGTGGGAAATAAAAGACGGGAATAAATGGCCAGGTTGTGCAGCAGAGGTTGGTTACCAGATCATAGGTACTACTATGGGAATCCATCCCAGGGCTTGTGCTGTACCAGATGTTTGCCAGTCACACAGCAAAAGGGTAGAGAGTGAAGTTGCAGTGTCTGCAGATGGCACAGATGTTCAGAGTAAAGCTGACTGTGAAGATGTGCAAAAAGGATTCTTGCTATATTTTATTAATCGGTGACAAAATAGCAGATGAAAGTCAGTGTGAATACATAAACACACACGGGAAAAATCATATGAACTATACATACACAGTGATGGGGCATAAATTAGCTATTACTGCTCACAAAAATGGACTTGAAGCAATTTTTGGTGGTCAGACAAAGCAAATTGCATATTAAGCACTGTTAGAAAAGGAGCAAAGTAACAGCAAAAATGATCATACTGCTGTAAAAATCTGTCATGGATTCCCATCTTGAATCCAGCAGGTTTTGGTGGGTTGACCCTGGGTAGATACCAAGTGCCCAGCAAAGCTGCTCTATCACTCCCCTCCTCAGCTGGACAGGGGAGAGAAAAGGTAACTAAAGGCTCATGGGTGGAAATAAGGGCAGGGAGAGATCACTCACCAATTATCGCCATGGGCAAAACAGACTTGACTTGGGGAAATTAGTTTAGCTTGTTACCAGTCAAATCACAGTAGGTTAATGAGAAATCAAACCAAATCCTACGACACTTTCCCTCCACCTCTCCCTCCTTCCCAGGCTCAACTTCACTCCCGATTTTCTCTACCACCATCCCCACCAGTGCAGGAGGACAGAGAATGGGGGTTGTGGTCAGTTCATCACACATTGTCTCTGCTGCTCCTTCCCCCTCCGGGGGACGACTCTACACACTATTTCCCTGCTCCAGGGTGGGGTCCCTCCCACAGGAGACAGTCCTCCATGAACTTCTCCAACATGAGTCCTTGCCACAGGCTGCAGTTCTTCACAAACTTCTCCAGTGTGGTTTCCCCATGGGGTCACAAGTCCTGCCAGTAACTTTGCTCCAGTGTAGGCTCCTCTCTTTCCATGGGTCCACAGGTCCTGCCAGGAGTCTGCTCCAGTGTGGGCTTCCCACAGGGTCACAGCCTCTTTCAGGTGCATCCCCCTGATCCCACATGGGGTCTTTCATGGTCTGCAGGTGGATAACTGCTCCACCATTAACCTCCACCTGCAGATCGTGCAGGACAGCCTGCCTCACCATGGTCTTCACCATGGGCTGCAGGTGAATCTCTGCTCTGGCACCTGGAGGACCTCCTTCCCTTCCTTCTTCACTGACCTTAGTGTCTGCAGAGTTGTTTCTTTCACAGATTCTCACTCCTCTTTTCAGCTGCAGCAGCACAGGATTTTTTTCCTCTTTCTTAAATATACTATAACAGAGGCACTACCAATGTTGCTGATGGGCTTGGCCTTGACCAGTAGCAGGCCAATCTTGGAGCCATCTGGCATTGGCTGGGTCAGATGCAGGGGAAACTTCTAGCAGCTTCTCACATAAACCACCCCTGTAGCCCTCCACTACCAAAACCTGGCCACACAAACCCAATACAAGATACTCCAGATCACCCATTTTCACAAAGAGCGTGGGAAGTAAGGAGAAAGATGTCAGAACAATAAATTCAAAGAGTGGCTCCTGCATGATGGCAGACTAAATACTGTGGGAATCTTCAGCTTCCAAGTGTTTTGTGAAGGGTGAGAACTATTTTTCACAATTCAACAGTCAAAAGGCTTCAGGATTCCAATGTCAAGTGAAGAAAATGACTTTTTTTTCCATTCAGAATTGAATGATGAACCTTAATGCACAGAATGTTGTGCAGGTTAAGAGCATAAACAGTTTTAAAAAGGAATGACAAAATTAATGTAAAATAGACCTGTTGATGTTATTAAGCAAGACAGTCTGAATAAAGTCTTCATCAGAGGAGAAATTCCTCAAAAGGCCTTTTTCAACATATATTCCCTAATTCAACATTTTAGATACACAGTGTGAAGCTAGCCAGACCTTTGACCCGATCTATCACAGAAGTGCTTCTGTTCTTGCATTCCCTGGTCCTGGAAAGAGCCATACCCAGTGTGAAGGTTTCCAGAGATTAAGTGACACTTTATGCTCTTTGCTTTCTTACTCTGCTGCCATGGAGTTTTCCCCAGTGCAGGTCTCTAGGAGACTTGAGACTGAAATAGGACAGTTGAACCTGGGGGCAGGAGGAGATCTTAGATGGACTTTGAGGTCCCTTCCAGTAAGCTCCGCTGCAGATAAGCTTGGAGACGCTGCTGCTGTCTTTGACTGCTCAGGAACAGAGTACCTAGGAGAAGTATGTGCTGTATATATCCACATCAATCACTATTTTGTCATGAACCACAAATACAAAGTCAGACAGCAGTGAACTCCCATGGCAAAGACAAATCATGGTATTGAAGTGCCGTGGCCTGAGTTGTGGGCCCCAAGTTGGAGCTGACCTGTGAATAAGCCACAACCCAGCAGAATGTTTTGGTTTCCTTATTGGCTTCATGTTCCAGAGGCAGAACCTGGCCCACCTGTGGCTCTGCCCTCACCCAGGTGGTGGTGGTTGGGGTGGTGGGTGAGGCCAAGGCTATATCAACCAGGAGCTGATCAAATAGAGGAGCTTCCTGTTGGGTGTGGCTTCTGTTGGGCCTGGTTGTATCTTGCAGAGCTCTCTCAGTGGTGTCCTTCCATGTGAAGGGCCACTGAGGGAGCCATCTCTGTTGTTGTGTCCAGCAGGCAATGCTGGCACTGCAGTGGAGGAGCTGGGCCCACAGGAACCTATGGCAGGACTGTCTGAAAGAAGCCTTCTGAGGGGCTGTTGC
>JAVSBS010026342.1:0-18782 GCA_033124195.1 Coracias cyanogaster | reverse complement strand
CAGTGGGGTCATTTTGTTGAAGTAGCACAAGATGATTTCAAACTTTGTACTGAATAAAAAAATTACAAGTAAACAGTCAGTAATAAAATAAGAACAAATAAAGAAAGTACTAATTATAGCACATTATAGGCCTACAAATGAAATATATCCCATGGGTATATATGGGATATAGCTAATGTTGGGTAATGTGACATAAGCAGTAACAGTAGAATGACCGTGGCTCAACATTGGACTGAAGAGACCACCTATATATTTACCCTGCAGAATGGCACCCTTTTATCCTGCATAAATAGCCTGATGCCATGCAAGACATGGCTCCATCACACACTGTCAGTAGGTGTATGAGGTTGGCTCTGCACGATGCCTTGTCTCCTTGTGCTGGCTGGCCTACAAGGGCTGAGGGGGTTGTGGAGGGCTGTCACCTGCTCCGTTCCAGCTGCGTAATTTCCTTAGGAAATTACTTGGAAGGTGGAATTCCTTGCTCACACTCCTGACTTAACCACCCATCATATCCTTCAAATTATCTCCTGTGCAGAGATGCCATAGAAGAATGGGCCAGCCCAGCTAGCAAGTGGGTGTTCATCCCAGGCCATGTGGTTTAGGGCACAGCAAGTACCACACAGCCTGTAAGAGGCAGCACTGCAGTTAACGTCCATCTGATTGTTGATCCACTTAATTTATTTTTAAACTATTTTTTTCAACCTAGTTGTTGCATACTTGCTCGCTTCAAGTTCTTACGCTTCTTCCAGACTCATGCATCTCTTGCTGATCTCTGACCTGAGCACTGTTGTTCCTGATCATTTTGCTCTCAATTCTGTATATGGAAAGGATGAGAGGCAGAGCTTTTTTCCGTGTAACCTCAGCACCCTCCCCACTAACTTCTCATCAGGGCTGCTGGCTTGTCCCTTCTTACTCTGTAAACCTCTGTTCTCCTTGCTTTGCAGTCCTCTTAGCTGAAACACAAACTTAGTATTTCCACAGCAGGGCTTGAATCGCTCCTTTAACTTTCTGGGTGGAGGAGGGAAGTCTTTTGAAAAGAATACGGGAACACTTTGTGCCAAGGGCTGGGTTCATAATTCAGCATTATCCTGGAGCACACTAGGATAGTCAGCAAGTATGCGATATTGAAAATTTGCCAGATACCAGAGCTCTGGAGGACTGGAATATATTTTTCAGAAGGCTCTGAGAGCTGAGTACACAACTATTCTTTTCTGACCGCAGAGGTAATGAACGTGTGAAAGCTGGGTTTTCCACTGCTCAGCTGCCACTTGGTAGCAAAGCTTTCAGGAAAGTCCCATATCTCATTTGCGCACCTGGATTAGAAACACGTATTTCAAAAGGCTCCCCTTCTAATTCGAGGCTATTCATTTTGTGTCTAAATAGGAACGAACATGTGTAAATATGTGTTGTTCAAGTGCTTGATTCTATCTAGGCTTCACAGAACATGGGTTCAGGCCTGGGATTAGATGATACAAAAACAAAGCTAAAAATCCCCCAATTATGTGGTACTTGTGATGGATATTACTGTTAGGGTTTTTTGAAATTTAGTATGTTCTGGTCCTTTGTAACTCTGTGGCTGCACATCTGAAAGGGGGCGACTCTTTGCCTTGCCTTGGCTTCTGCAACCTGGCTCGGTCAGGGGGATGGAGTGGGGGGACTGTGCTTGCTGAGGAGCTGCTGAAGCTACAGTGG
Source organism: Coracias cyanogaster (assembly GCA_033124195.1). Classification (NCBI taxonomy): domain Eukaryota; kingdom Metazoa; phylum Chordata; class Aves; order Coraciiformes; family Coraciidae; genus Coracias; species Coracias cyanogaster. The sequence continues at coordinate 17,090 of JAVSBS010026342.1, read as the reverse complement.
GAGACTCAAGGGGTAATGAATCCTAGTGTTTTTTAGGTGTCCAGCTTGAGATACCAGGTCAGGAAACTGAGAACATTTCAGTCTTCAGACCTACTTCTTCCACCAAATACCTTCAATGTGGACCCTCCAGTTTCTCCAAGGAACCTGTGGAAATTTACAGCTGAACTGAGATTCTTGATATTGCTGACATTGCATATTTTGTCATTTACCTTCAGGATGCTGTTAAATTTTGTGGATATTTATTAATACATGACAAAATTATGTGTGGTCTCCGAAACACATACACCTAGGGTTTGTTTTTGTTTCCTTCTTTTCTTTCTTTTTAAAGATGAATTGTCAAAAGATGGGAAAGTTTTTGTATATTCAGTTCTGCAGATCTGATATCTGCTTTGGGATGAAGGAGAGGAGAGGAATGCCATTCTCTCTGCAGATGATTTACTTTTTGTGTCTGGGAATAAAGCCAGTATTTCTTTTCCCCTATTATATTTCATTTCTGTGGTTGAATCCAGAAGTGACAGCCTTCCCATTAGTGTGATTTGTGGTTGGTTTGTTTTCATTTCAAAGGCTCTTCAGCACAGAAAGCAGAAGCCAAGTAAGTACTTTCCTGCTGGATGCAAATCCAGGTGTGTTCTTGTCATTTTGAGGCTCAATACTTAGAAGTGCATAGAAAAGAATTACCAGAGACAAACATTTTTAATTCTGTTTGCACAGTTGGAATAATGTAACTTTCCTTCTTGGATCACAGTGATCCTAGTATCTGTGTTGAATTAGTACTGAAGGTAAATCTAGGGTAATAAATTTAAAAGATAGAAGACATTTTTATTTTAGTACACCGGCATCTGATCTGGGATTACAGAAAATACTGTTGTGCGTCACAGCAACCCCACCCTGACACATCCTGAGCTGGAAAAGTTAGTATTGTGTATTAGGTAGAGGCATTAATAAACCTCAGATTTAATCTGGCCCTTGCTTTACTTGGTCTCATGATGTTGCAGGGGCTTGAGCATGCCAGAAAGGATGTCTTCCTTGTATCTGAAGATCTGCCAAGATACTTCCTGTAGCAAGATTGGCTCTATGGCAGGAGAAGTTGTGGAAGAGTAATATACATGCTGAGAAGTGTGAAAGCCAGGGAGGCAGGGAGAGAAGTCATGGCATCTGAGATGAAAGCCTTCAGAACTGAACTATTTTCTGAAGCACAGTGTATTTGTTTTTTGGAAGATGCACACCCTCTTGCTCCTCCTCACCAGCCTCCTCTCATTATTCGTTCATGGACCCAGCTCGCTGGGTATCTGGGGAACTTGGGGATGGACTCGCTGTGATGCTGACCATACTGCTTCTTGCTCTGTGCTCCTCTGTTATTGTGGTACAAATGGTCTGTTCTGAAGGCCAGAAATAATTTCTAGGCAGCCTGTATAATAACAGCAATAGAAGTTTAGATTTATTCCTGTCTTGCATTGAGCAGCATGGATTTAAGGTATCCACGTCCTCACAGAGCAGTCTGTAATTCTGCATTTCTCACTTCTCAGCAGTTTGCACTGATGCTGCCTTACCTCGTTAGCCCCTGGCTTCTGGAGATTTCTTTAACTACCATTAGCACTGGGAATAAGTTAATGCTGCACATCCTTACTTTTCAGCGAACAATGATTTTTTTTTTTAAAGTACTCTTTTGTACAGATGTGTGCACTTTTTTCAAGTAATTTTTCAAGATGCTTTTTTAACCCTGGCTGAAGATTTCAGAGTCTCTGGCTTCCTGGCAGTGACTGTATGGGGCATGCAGTGCCTTTGCTACATGCTCATTCTTTCCCCATCTCTTAATCTCTTCCTCTCCCTTTTCACACCTAGTGCAATACCATTTCTGTTATTTTCCATACAAAGTGGCACAGATGTGGATATTAGTTAAAATGGTTGGAGGGAGCGAGAATCAGGGGACTGGCTAACCTCATGCACAAGGTTGTGAAGGACTTGTAGAAAATACTGGCTAAAAACCACTGGCATCAGTTGGGATCCAGATTTGTAAAATGACCTTTGTAAATAAGTGGTGTTGATTTGGTAGATCCATATATGAAAGAGTTTGAACAGACAGAGTTAAGACTGTGTGCTTAAAAGGCATATTAAAATGTTAAAATAGTAGAATTCATCTTGGATCTCTAGTGCTTAAAATCTTTTTTTTGCCTTAGCTGAAATTATTTCAACCTTAATTATAGAAGGGTATGAAGGGTCTTCCATGCCATTGCGCTGTATTTTTACCCCTTTCAGTGTACAAAGCTTTGTCTAGACTAGGATTTATGTCAGTTGTGTGATTAGCTCCTTGATGGCTGTAAACTCTAGCCTAGATGTGAATGTGTCTTTCATCGCTTGCAAAGGCTTTACCTTCCCTCCCTTCCATGGGATTAAACTTGACTAGTTACGTGCATGTGGTAGAGCTCAGTTTTGAATTTTTTTTTCTTCTTCCTGGTGTTATTTGTAATGCAGAGTGGTGGGACCCCGTCTCCACTTTGCTAAGTGCTGTACAAATTGAGAATAGCAACAATGTGCCAGCTCCAAATAGTTTAAAGCATATATAAAAGATGAGACAAAAGTTGCCTGTAGACAGGAGGAGTACAAAAATGAGTGAACCAGTATTGGTCAGCATGCTTAGCTGTGACCTTGGCAGTTCCTGCAGCCAAGCCACCGTCAAGGTCTTATTCTTACAGGCACTCTGATGAGGTGGTGTCTGTAGCAGATCAGCCTGCCATCACACTTTAAAAAATCTTTATCAGGATAAATGATGGGAGGAGTATATAGATTCTTTTATGCCATGGAACTGCTCAGCTCTTGTGCTGTTCAGTAGCAACCAGATAAAACCAGACTGCAAACTGTTTTGAGCATTATTCTGCCCAGAACATCCGCGTCAGATTTATCTTCCTCTTTGCGACATTTCTGGGTAAGTTTACAAGCCTTCCTTTGTCCCTACTGAGAGTCTTTCAAACAGCCTCCTTGTTTTCCTGGTGCGTTACCCATTAGGCAAATTAATTGATGAGGAAGGGCACTGTGGTACTTTTTGACGGGAGCTGTGGTTCCGGAGTTATTAGTACAGCTGGTCAGAGGCTTCCTAGCATTGTCATTGGAAAATGCTAGTTCATCAGAAGATATGCTGTGTCTGTGGCACCTTTGGTTTAGATATAAATCTGTCCCCTTGCCGGATCCCCTTGTTTTTCACCACACTGCTGATTAGGCTGTTGTAGAGCAGGGGGAGATAAAATATCTAGGAAGCCTCCCAAACTGGGATGAAAACTTATTGGAAATGGGGAGTTTTCTAAACAGCAGAAATGTTTTTTTCCCAGTTAGCTCAGTTCTCACCAGATTGTGGAACTGTACAGGACTAATAGGGGAATTTCCAGGCTTCGAGCTTCTGCACTGTCCTTTTGATCAGGAGGCAGAACAGGAGCTTTGCTAATCCCATGTCAGATTTTCTAGATGGAATATTAAAGTATATCTATACATACATAAATAGTTCTGGGAATAGTGAGAGTAGTGGATTTAAATATCCTGTAGATCTGTACCCTCTGCTCTTGTGTCTCTTTCCCACTGTAATAACCACAGCTTCTCTTCCTCTATCTCCTCTCTTTGACCTCCGCATTTCACCCCTCCCACTGTCACCTAAGCCACCACACAGAGCAAAGGCTTCCCACTTCCTCTGGTGTATACAAACTACCATCGGGGGGAAAAAGCATCAACTGGTTTGTAGTTGAGGCAATGCTGTTAACTGCTGAGTCGGTGCTTCAGTTTTTCCTTTCTAGGGGACAGTATTCCAAGCACTGTGTCCTCCCCTACCCCACATGTGAGGTTGCTGATACTCATTAAACACATAAGAACATGACTTGGTTAAAACTGGCCAAAGAAATAAATGTTTATTAAATATATATGTATTTCAAACCAGGCTGAAAACTAGGCTTCGAGTACATCCATTTAGGAAATTTTGAATGTTACTTTCCAGTCTGTTAATCTTTAGCTATCAACTAGGAACCAAGAGATTTGGAAGAGTCTGGTCCCATGAGCAAGAGCTTAGCATGAACTTCAGTTCAGTGCCCGAGAACCACTGCTTCAGGATAGAGCCCTTCTGTAGTTTAATGGTAACATAGAGCTTTGTACATATGAACGTGGCATACCAGTTACTTTCTGTTGCTTAACAAATATGGCAGCTGGATGTTTTTAAACCTCTGGAGGGACTAAATCTGCGTTTTAGCCCATTTTTGCAATTTTGTAGTTACTGATGCTAATCTGTTTCTCTCTAGTTCTAGTTACTGGAAGTTCAAGCTTCAGTGCTTTTCAGCTTTTCTTTAAGGAATGCTTTCTTTGGTTTGTCTTATCTCAAGAAGCCTCTTTCCTTGGACTCAAGTTAGAAATTTCAGACTGTGAAGCTACAAATAGCTAAAAGTAGCGTTAAAATATTTAAAGCTTAATTTACTTGCAAAGCTAGTAGTTCCCAAGCTGTGTTAAGGTCTACTCAATGACCTGTAAATATTTTTTTTTCAGCATAAATACCTCACTTAAGTGTTCTTTCTGTGGTCTTCCTACTGATGCTTTGGGTTTGGACAGAGATTTTCCTGTACTGTGTTTGTACAGTACTGAATATAATGGGACATAGGCCTATGAGTGGTCTCATAGGTACTCCTAGGGTGTGTATAATGGAAGTCTTTTTCTTTCCTCTTTATAAATAAAACACTTGCTGCAGGATGTATTTCCACTTATAGTTAAATGTAATCGGCTAAATGCTTTTGAGTCTGAAAAAAAACCAGTGCGGGCTTATAAGAACTAAGTTTCATGCTGTCCTTTAATAAATGAGATGTTACTGTGCTTCTGATTTAAAATGCAGTGGTTTAGGTAATTTAAAGGTATTTTTTCTTTCATTTTTGTTTTTCCAAATAAATGCCTATACTATAATATGCTTTATAATGGACAAAAAAATGTTCCTTCTTTTTACTTACATAGGAGTTATTTTTGCTACCATCCTGTATAGAGTAATTGATGATTGTACACATTAAAGAAGCAATTAATTTAACTTATGGTTTAATATAAGTAGTAAGAAGCATCCACTACTTTAAATGAGGAATAAAGCTCACTGGAAGCAGTATTGACACTTCTGCCATCACTGTAATAGCTATAACATTATCTTTGTGCAATTAGTAGTGGCGATTAGTAGTACATGTTACAAGAGTACCTATTGTACTTTTGTGTCTCTGCCTTCCTGTCCTCCTGAGAGACTTGTGGGTGATGGCATGACCTAGAATGTAGTTCTCAATTTGGAGGAAGGAGTGGAAAATATAGAGAGAGTAATATGTGGAACGATGAATGTATGTCGCAGCGTGTTGATTAAATAGTCTGTATTATTTAAGTAATAATGTATTAATTTAATTAAATCGTTTGGCCAAAGATGAGTTAGCTTTTGGAAACCTTTAGCATTCATTTTCTGATTGAAATTTGAGAGAAGATGATTTCCTGCCCTGTGTTGAAAGGTGAAAGAGGGAGAAAGGTGTTGCAAGCACCATGGTAACTAACCTGAACACCAGGACTGAAAGGTGGGTGTACTCTTCTCTCAGCCCACGAGGTTCAAATTATACTTGGCTTTTGCCAATTTCATGTATGCTATAAAATCTGCCCTAACCTTCGTGAGATCTCTATATATCCATGCTTGAATCTCACCTTCCAGAAAGTATGTCAGACTTCTGGGATCAGTAGCTCAGTTTTGTATGTGCATTGGGACCTGAGTATTTACAGAACGGTTTCTGTGTGTATCTTCAAAACCAGCAAGGAGGGCACTGAATCCCTGCTGTGAATAGGGAAAAACAAACCAGAAGAAGGATGTGAACAAAAGTAAAATGCAAATAAAGAAAAAATACAGATATATCCATGCTTAAGTCCTCAGGCACTGTTCTTTCTAAATACCATGCATTTTTCTGCTAAGCAAGGGAAGGAAAGAGGAATGTATTCTGATTACTTTGATATAGAAACTAAGTGTAGTTTTGAACTGTTTTCAGAACAATATATGACCAGTATTATGTCAAGCAATCAAACATAGATAAGCAAGACACAGTCTTTTTGTTGATACTGTTCCAAAGATAAAATCTGTGGAAATGGGCTCACAAAATAGTGAGCCCAAGGTTGCTCTCAACCTTGAGGCTGTTCAGAAACTTAACTGTTAGTAGAATGCAATTTTTGCATCTTTTCTCCTACTCCAAACAGAAAAAAAAGTTGGACTTTGTTAAAATAGAGTGCTCAAGTTAAACTTAGAGGATATTTTAAATGCTATTTACATAAAAATTCCATAATTTTTGGAACTCAGTGGGAGGCACTCCCCCACCCCCATTCCTTGCATCTGCATTGTCAAGTTGTGTGATGATATCTTGGAATCTTATGGTATTTGGAGGGGTTTTTCTTTTATTGAATGCCAGGTATGGGGATTGGAAGTTCTTCTGAATATCTCAGCTTTGTTTTTTATCTTGGAGTAAATCTCTACCCTTTGTGTTTTTGAACAAAGTCTTGTAAATGCTAATCTTGGATGATATGAAAAAATCAAAAGGCATGTGAGAAAGAAGCAATTATTATTCTAGAATTTCATAGCTCAGATTTAAGATATGTACCATATCTCAATATGTGAGGAAAAAACAGGAGCTAGAGGCAATTTTCACCGAGGGCTTTTTTTTTCTCATCCCCTGTGCTTATATTAGATGACTGCAGGAAAAAAAGGGTGGTGGGGAATGTGCATAAGACATAGATTTGTTGATCACATAATGGAGCCGGTTGTTCCCAGTGAGCAGTGAATGTTTCTGCGACTTAATTGTCCTCCACAATGAGTAACATGCTCTGTCTTGTACTAGGGTAAATCAGCATTTCAGAAAGAGAAACACGTGACTTTGTATTAACGATCTGCTTGCTATTAGAGTTGTTTCTTGCTCAGTATTAGAAATGAGCTAAATAAAAGTCACATCCATGCACAACCTTTCTTTTTCAAAAGCGATTAAGAAAATGGAATAAACATTTAAGGTAAAATCCTGGATCCCCTTGGTACAGTGTAATGAATGTCCATGAGCCAGCACTTCAATCCTGGGGACTACTCTTCCTAGTGGAGAACTTCAGAAACTTCTTCCTCCTCAATGGGAACTGGCATCGCTGTGCAATTTGGTTTAGTTCATAGCACTCTTCCCAATATTTTACAATGTTTTTTTTTGTGTGCAGAAGTTTCCTGACACTAGAAAGGGTATAGTAGCATTTAGTCAGAAAAGTTTCATTTTTGTAGCCCATATTCAAAAGATAACAAAGTCAATGAGCCTGAAAGCATATATAAATATTTTATTAAGTGAAGGGCAATATGAATATAGTGATTGAATCTCTGGTAGAGATATGAAAGTTGAAGTCTCAGCAAAGTTGAAATCAATGGAAAAAAATATTTTAATGGGTAAGATCTCCCTTGCTGATTGGTACTTCTGGTCACCTGTACTTTGACAGCACTAATACAACTTGTTTTTATGTCAAAATAACTTATTCTGAACAGGAACAGTTTCATTAGGAAATTATAATGTGATTTTTTTTTTTTTTTTTCCATTACTTACAAATGCAGTCAACATCTAGCATTCTCTTGCTAAATGACATTGTAAATTCAAGTTAGATATTTTAGACCAACAAGGTCAAATAATTTGTACTTTAAAAGTATGGAGTGATCTGGATAGATTAGTAGTTACATTATGGTACTTGAACTTTTTAGGAATTTTGGTGGTTTTATGAAAACAGATCATGTCTAACAAAACTTCTAAATCTTCAGTGAGATCACAACTTTGGCAAGTAGTATTAATACAACATATTTAGGCAGCTTTAAGGTTTGCCATAACATCTGGATGACTAAAAAACCTGGAATGATGCAAAAAAACCCAACAACCCCCAACACAACAATTAAGTGTTCATCCCATTAATTACATGTGCCAATCATCCTTCTGAGAAAGTTTATTTCTGGTGAAATCTTGACAGCATTTATCTCTGCCTTATGCTATTTAACATGGTGAGCTGGTAGAAGGTGCTGGTGAGGGGAGGGAGGGATGGACACAGAGCAGAAATGCAGTGTTGCATTTGTCAGGGAGAGCAGCAGTGCTAAACCTGCCCTTAGTTCTGGTCTCTGGAGAGGGTGCCATGAAAACCAGTTAAAATGGGCAGATGTGCTTTGTGGAGACAATCTAGGAGCTCAGTTGATTTAACGATAGTGGAGAACTGCCTTGAACTCACTGTCTGGGCAGGTATGTGGAGAAAACATGGTAGTAGATGTTTCTTAAGTTTTCATATAATCCACTAGCTGAAGGATTGCATCTGGTCTAGCTGAAACCAGAGGTATAGCATGTATTTTTAACATGGTGTGGCATTAATTGTTGGAACAGTTTACTAATGGTTGTAGCAGTTTGAAATGTTAAATGAACAGTGGTGGTATGTTAGTTTGAAAAATAATTAATTTAGGACAATCCTACAGGGGTCAGCCTTGAACGCAAAAGCTTCAGCTGGCTCTGGATGCTGTCTCACTTGGGCAGTGGAAAGATGTTTAACAGCTGCGACCCTGGGCGGAAACTCGTGCTCCTGCAGAAGCATTTCAGGAAGTCCGTCATTAGTAAACTCCATCATTAGTAAATCTCCTAGGACCTTAGACCAGTCCTGGGTGTGGAGCAGAAGACATAAATTAATTTATTCTTGCTTACTTATCTGTGATGCAAATACAGAAAATACTGTTTCTGTCTTATTACAGAAGGGGAGAGGGATGAAATAGCTGCTCAAACTGTAAAGTGGCAGCACAGTGTCTGTTTGCTCCCTTCTGTAAAGGCAAGGCCTCACTCTGCAAAAATAACCACTTAGGCTATTTAAATCTCATCTGCCAAACTGGCTCTTGTTTCTGTTGTCATAACTGCTGAAATAAGTGGATTTATACTGACAGGCAATTAGTTTTTAGGAACAAAAGCACTTGCAAGATGGGCAATTAAGAATCAAGACGTTAGCTGTAAGAACTAACAGATCAAGACATTAGTTGTAAGAACATACACATAAGAAAGATAACTTTCCTTCTTTTTCCTCCTCCTGTTTTATTTTTCATTTTTCCAACTGTCTAACCACCCTAAGAGGATCTTTCTCATCTTTTGGGCATTTGTTTACATCTGTGCCTTTCTCAGTACATGACTGTTCTCCTGTCACAACAAATATAATGGGTGTGTATATATACAAGTGGGTACCTATATTGGTGTGTATTTGTATATGCATGCATATACAAAGTGCTTAATCACTTTGGGGTTAGTAATAGAGTTTTATTTCCCCCCATCCTGCCTGACTGAAGAGCACATTGGTGGGGCTACTTTGTTTGACAGCCTCTTAAAGCTATGTTTCTGTTCTGTTAGCCTCCTCCTGCCTTTGCTCAGGGATCATCAGTCAAGGGTGATTTATTTATTTACTTAAATATTAAATCTTGAAAGCTTACCAAAGCTGAGATACGCCAGTTAAAAGACCAGCTGAGGACAATTTCCATATAAATGAGGTTTGATATGTATCTGAGGGTGACAGGCTAATTTAGTAATTAATTACTCTACTGTATATACAGTGTTACAGGGTGAATTGTTACTGCAACCGTTTTAAAGGGCCACAACCCAGAAGTGTTAGCTAGTCATATTTTTCATGGTTTTATTTAAAGGCATTTTAGCAGCTAGGCATTTGGACAAATTTAATCCCAGAGGGAGGGTTTAACTGCTTTCAATGCATGGATTTTGAAAACTGGCATGGTGTTATGCAGAATTCAGACTCTCATTTTCTCTTATTATCTTAATGGAAAAATTCCCTTGCATTGTATATATGTTGTGGGGTTTGTTTTGGTTGGTTGCGGTTTTTAGAGTTGGCTTTTTTTCTTCAGCAGCCTAATGGTGATATTGTGGTGGTCAACTGGTTAGTGTCTGATATCAGAGCTGTTGTTAAGGTATGATAAGGACAGTGAAATATTTGCTCTATATAGAACAGGCTAGATGAGTAGAAAGCATCTCACAGGGTAACTGGGGACTCGTATAGCATGTATGTGTTGAGCACCGTGCTTAGAAAATCTTATGCCTGTAAGTACACTGTGTAAACCAGTAAGGCTAGAGTTTTGATTAGCTGGGGGGGGGGGGAAGGGAAAGGAATATGAAAACCAGAATTCCAGGGGAGAAGGAGAATTGTTAAATTGGCCTTGGCAGACTATCTGTATGCAGGGAATTTCAATCCAGGGGTGGAGGCTTAAGATGTTAATGAGCAAAAGAGAGAGAGCAGTGAGCAACTGCTTCCAAACTCTTACAGGAGGAAATGAGTGATCCCCTCCCTGGTGGGGCTGTTCTGTCTTAGGAGCATCCTCCCCTTCCTGGGAATGCTCAGACTTGTGTCAGCATCTAGGAGGTACAGTCAGGGGTATATACCCAAGGTGATACCTGACTTACATAAGGGATAAATTGTCCATAGACTAGAAGAAAAACAATGTCTCCCTTGCCCTTTCATTCAGTTTCTGGTAAGTCTTTGTAATGTAATGCAAATTTATGAGGCTTTTGGCTCTTCAGCTAGCACAGACTAGAGTAGAGCCACTGACTTCAGCAGAGCAGTACCAGTTGGCACCAGCTGAAGGTATCATCCTTCAGCTATAGTGTTCTTATGTCCTAGAGACACTATAGGGTCATTGTATAGGAAGGGAGATAATTTTGTTTGATGGTGTGCTACAGATCACTGGGCTTACAGGATGCACCTTGGCTCATAAGCCCCCATGTCAGGCTGGTAAGTGGCAGGTTGATAGTCTGGTGGTCTGGCAGCTATGCTGAAGAGCTTTATACAGAGTTGCACTGAAGAACCTTGCTCACTTGCTACAGCCCGAGGTCAAAAGACAACCGTGGGGAAGGCTGTGAAATTGGGAATCACATGAACTTGCCACCAGGGAAGGAGTTCAATTGGTAGAAAAAAAGATTTTTAATAATGCCCTTCTCTAACGGGTTGCATAGCTAGGGAGGAGAACATCCAAGTGTTTGTTTTGTCTTGTGAACTTCCCAGCATGTGGAAGGATGTCCAGAGGCTGAGGGGTTATAAATACAAACTAAAGGTGGTTGATGCCTTCCATCTTTTGAGGCGTGTCTTTCTTTAAACCTTCTATCATTAACTGTGCCAGGAGAAGAAACTGAGCACTTATGACCCAAAAATGCACGGAAGCCCTTGCATTTCATATGGGAACCAGAGCCAGTGACACTGTTTCATTTTCCAAATAGGCTTTCTGGGTGTTTCAAAGAAATTTATTCTGCTGCTTTTTGCTGAAATTTATTTTACACTGCGATGTGCAGGAAATACAGTCCTGTTTGGGCAGCTGCCATGGGGACAGAGCATGGCTCTGACTTTCTTGTTGCAATGCATCTTAGCTCTCTATCTTGCCTCATTGAGGAGTCCCTCAGCATGACAGAGAAGTGGTGAAGGGGTGCAGCTTCAAAGGCAAGCAGGCACTGCTACTGCCTTGCCCAGGGACATGGGACAGCCTTCCAGGCAGCCCTGATAAGTGTCCTTTGCTTCTGTTACTGTACCACGCTGCTGGTTCATGTCTAGTTTGCTGTTTTGGCCATTACAGCTGTCTGCGTGTCATCCTTTCTCTTGAATATCTGTAACTGGCTTATTTTCCCTATGCTTACTCATGCCTTTAAAAAGTGTCAGTGAATATTTATGCAGTATAAATCTCTTTTGAGGCTTTTCTGCATGGGGAAGGTCAATACTCCAATTCAGTAATAGTGTACTTTGTTCATCTGCCTCAGCTTTTTCCTCGAAGGGCTACAGTATCCTAAATGTTCTAAAGGGAATGGTTCAAATGCAGGGCTGTGTGGACTTTGCCAGCTGATATTCTCATATGTGTGGGGTTTTGTTTGTTTGCTTTTGTGCCTTTTTTTTATCTTGGGCATGAGGAAGATGTGAGGGGATGCAGAATTAACTTTGCTTGTGCCTTGTGTTATTTCTGGCCTGTTGCTCTGGACTTTCAGGAACTGTTGTGGCATGCTCTTATTTTCAGAACTATTTGCAATGGTTTGTATTCTAGCTTATTCATTGTTGCCTGTGCTGAGTGTCATTGTTGTATCACTAATGGAAAAGTTAATATGAATCTCAGTTGTGAAAAACCTCTGAGACGTATCTTCTTGCAGGCTGGGATAAAGAAAGCTGTCTTCTTTGTGTGTGTGGTTTTTTTGTTGTGTTTTTTTTTTTTTTGTTTTGAACCAAAACCTACAATTCTGGTGGCTAACAGCAGTTGTTTAGGAAAAAACTTTTAAGAAATTAAGTGTAACATTAAAGGATGGGATTTCTGCTTCCAGCACTCAACAGGGTGAAGGCTTTTAAAGACGCAGTCTCTGATTAATAATTTGATTCCTGTGATTTGATCCATCGTTGTGATGGACCATTAGTTTGTCTGACTCCTTTTTGACACAGTGACCTGTACTGAGAAATTCATTGACTGCTCCCAGCCATTACCCTGGGATAAATGGTGAATACATCTTATTTACCTTATCTGTGCAATTTCTGGTATGGTAGATGCTCCTCATGCTTTCCTTCTCAGATTTTCTAAAATTGGAAAATTCTTCCCCTTGCAGAGAAATTGCTTCCTACCTCTAATCATAATTTTACCTTTTTTCCTATCCTTAAGAATCTCATTGTTTTTGAGATAGACTGGCAGAGTACTTTGTATTTATGTGTACTTTTGCACAATGATGTTTTGTGTTGTGTTTGGTGTTTCGGTTTGCTTGGTTTTTTGGTGGTTTTTTGTTTGTTTGTTGTGTTGGGTTTTTTTTTCTTTTCCATTTCCTGTAATTCTTTCATTGCCTGCTTCTGAGAAACAAAGCAGCATGGCTTCCTTCCCCATGAGTCTCTGCTTAAGAACTTTCTGCTGATTCATGAGGCATGTAATATCCTACATTTCAAAGTACACTGTTGTTCATTTGATTTTTGTGTGGCATCTGAGGATGTGGCATTGGGAATTTCAGTTTACTTAAGATGCTAAGAACACTTTCTAGACCTTAGAAAATCAATCAATGCCTTTGGCTGCAGAAATTAAGTAATGTTTATAGAAAGACACTTTGTCCAAGATAGAGTACTTCAATTCAGCATGCTTACAACTGGGCCAGAATCAGGCTGAAATCTTCAGATTAGTTGGCTCTATTAAGATCTATGTGTTGACATATTAGATTGGTTAGGTTTCGTCTCAAAAAAAAAAAAAATTACTGAACCTTATTGGTATATTTTCCTTAAGTAAGATTAATTTCTCTTACAGCAGATGCTTGCTGTTTTCAAATAATCTGTAAGCGACATCCTATGTTGCTTCCATAGCCTAATTTCAGTTGCTAAACTCAGAATCAGCATTCAGTATTACTTGGCTTTAGTTTTCCAGCTTACCTACATCAAGATGCTTTGGCTGGGTTTTCTTGTTCAGCCTCTTTATATGTCATCACTGTTGCTACACTCAGCATTGCAGGTTTCATGATACGGACACTTTACATACATATTTCTATGTAACAAACTCAATGACACCTGTGGCATGCTGTCTAATGCCTCAGTACATATATGTCCAATAGAGCCAATGTCAACCGGCTCCAGGATGGATCTGGCACTCGCCAAGGTTGAGACAATCAGTGACAGTGGTAGTGCCTCTGTGGTAACATATTTAAGAAGGGGGAAAAGAAATCCTCGTGCAACAGTAGCTAGACTGAGGAGTGAGAATGTGTGAGAGAAACAGCCCTGCAGACTGGGTCAGTGAAGAAGGAAGGGCAGGAGATGCTCCAGGTCCTGGAGCAGAGATTTCCCTGTAGCCTGTGGTGAAGACCAAGGTGAGGCAGGCTGTTCGCCTGCAGCCTATGGAGGTTAATGATGGAGCAGATATCCACCTGCAGACCATGGAGGACCCCATGCCAGAGCAGGTGGATGCATCTGATAGAGGCTGTGAACCTGTGGAGAGCCCATGCTGGAGCAGACTTGCTGGCAGGACTTATGATCCTGTAGGGGATCCACACTGGTGCAGTCTTTCTGAAAGATTACACTCTGTGGCAGGGACCCATGCTGGAGCAGTTTGTGAAGAACTGCAGCCCATGAGAAGAACTCCTGCTGGAGAAGTTCATGGAGAACTATCTCCCATGGGAGGGACCGCACGCTGGAGCAGGGGAGGAGTGTGAGGAGTCTTCCCCTTGAGGAGGAATGAGCAGCAGAGACAACATGTGATGAATTAACAACAACCCCCATTCCCTGTCCCTCTGCACTGCTGGAGAGAGGAGGTAGAGAAAATCAGGAGTCAAGTTAATCCTGGAAGAAGGGAGGGATGGAGGGGAAGGTGTTTTAAGATTTCATCTTTTTCTCATTATCCTACTCTGATTTTGTTTGGTAATAAAGTAAATTAATTTTTCCCCAAGTTGAGTCTTTTTGCCTGTGACAGTAATTGGTGAGCGATTTATCTCTGTCCTTATCTTGACCCAGCAGTCTTTCATTATATTTTCTCTCCCCTGTCCAGCTGAGGGGGGAGTGATAGTATGGCTTTGGTGGGCACTTAGTGTCCAGCCAGCATCAACCCACCATAGAAACATTGGACTTGTTGCATGCAACCTGGTATTTGAACAAAGCAATGAAAAGCATTATTATGGATAACTTTTCTTAGAAGTCTTTCCTATTCTGTTCCAGAAACTGGCTTTAGGGGGCTTCCCAGCAACAGTGCTTAGTCCTTTATATATTTCCTCCTGTGTCTCGGGTGTATTTGTAAAATTACATGTCAGATCGGCCCAACCATCACCAAGGTTTGTATTGGAACAATGTAGCCAACAAATACACTTTTTAATCACCATTTCCTTTTTCTGAGAGAAAACAGAGCCAGGAGGGGAAAAAGGAAGTTTGTTCTTTGGGTGTCTATCTCAATTTTCTTTGTTATGTCCCCCAAGGTTCCTAAGACACTTAAGAGGTGTCATGATGTCTGAACCATCTATTAAACATTGGCAGCGCAAGTCACAGAATGTCCCCCGGTGTAGGCCAAGGCTCTGATCACGTAGATGAGTGCCTGTGGACTTCAGAGGCTCAGTCCAAGTTCAGTAACCTGCTCACTTGCAGCCTCCTACTCTCTGAAGCGCATTTCAATGGGCTCAGATTCCTCCTCACTGGTGCTCCAGATAAAGCTTGTCAGGGTGTGAAGGCAGAGGCACAAAAGGTAATAAAGGAAGACCTTGGCCATCTATCATGATTACAGACTAAACAATCTTGTGTTGTTGAAGAATTGGCCCTTTTTAGTAATAACAATGAAGAAAACACTATGGAACAAAACTAGAAATGTTTCTATTTTAAAGGAATATTTTAAACATTCTCACTCGATCTTCTGCATGTGCCAAACAAAGTGTGAATCTGAACTGCTTACAGAAACAGATTTGCAAGAGGAAACTATCAAATGAAGTGACTTATTTGGGGCTTAGGCACTGAAATGATTAAAACTAAGAAGACAAAAGACCGGTGATAGGATATCTTACTCCTCATATAGTGAATAATACTGGGAGTCCTGCAGTGAAAGGCTTTGAGAACAACTCTCTGTGATGACTAATGTCCAGGCTTGCAGAAGTATAAAGGACCTGCTGAGGATTGGCAGCTGGATGCAAGAGGAGAGAATGACTCCCAGTCAATGCTATTCCTCTGTCTTCTATGAAACCAGAAGCAGAAGTGAGACTAAGATAAAAATGAGGCATCTTGCTTGTTGTCTCTGCTGTTGCCCCATTTCTGCCTGTGACTCAGCTGTAACTTCGGCTTTGAAGGCAGTTTTATGTGAAAGGCTTTTAGCTCTTCTCCATAGAGTCATGTCAGGTTTAGACTGGGTAAAACACTAGCCTGTAGTTTTTAGCAGGGTCAGAGCATCCATACTTACAGGTTCCCCTATCTAGAGGTTTCCAGCTTTTGCACATTCTTAATATAAAAATGCAAATGAAACAGATTTTAAAGCTTCAATTTACATGTGGTTTTTTTCCTGTAGATATTACTCATTTGCAGATGAGCACTTTGGGTATAAGCCAGAGGGATATTTTATTGTCCTTTACTGGTACTTCATTGCAGCAGCAAGGAGTGCTAGGATTGCCTCATGCTGGAGGCATGTCCATGGAGCACAGCAAAGACTATGACTGTAGTGGATGCCAAGTTTCTACATGTGGGGTGTTTTCTTATATGTTCCCCAGGGTCTTCCCAACTGCTGCCAGGTGTGGGCCTTGCATTGCCATGACTGAGCAGGACAAACCTTACTGCTGCTGGAGAAAAGACTGGAACATCTGGCTGAGAAGATCCTGATGAAAAGTGTTCATTTTTAAATCTTGTTCTCTGTCTTTTCACATGGAAAGAAACAATTTGACCTGTGTTTCTTTCTTTCTGTCATTTGGTAGCTGTAGTGCAGCTCTATAGCATTTTAACATGCAGATGTCATGAGGAGTTCTTACAAGACAAAGTAACTATGGCTAAGAATTTATTATTTGTATTATATGTAACTCCTCAACCTAAGCAGACTCATCACCTAAATTGTCTCAGAAATAATCCATCGCCATTTGCAAGTATCAACATAGTCATCTGTAGAAATCATAAGGGAAATTGTGTGCACATGCTTCCCTGTGGGAGCCTCTCAGGAGGTATATTTTTATTGGTTTGTATTGTTTTTCTTGGTTTAAAGTAAGGACCTGATTCTGTGAGCTGGTGACAAAATATGATTTGTGAGTAAACATGTTGCCTCCTAACCCCTTTGTTAATATGAAAATATGAAGTATGGGATGCTGAAAGTAAAGTAAAATGTCATCTGCTCTGCATTTTTTTTTTGCCAAGTGCTATACATATGCCCATAAAGCTTACGTCCACCTCTGTACGCAAGTATGTGCATGACTAACTTGTTACCGTGTATTGTTCCAGTGGGTACCTATATGAACATTTGCAAATTAAAGCATCAAATGTGTTGATGTAATAGAATGTAACAAAGTTAATCTGCTTGTACCTGGTGAACAAAACCAGGTTATTACTAGCTCTAATTTTTTTTTTTTTCTTTTCTTCTTTAAAGCAGTTGTTTG
>JAVSBS010026341.1:0-11326 GCA_033124195.1 Coracias cyanogaster | reverse complement strand
AAAAAAAAAAGAAAAAGAGACTGTAGTGTTGATTGCAAAATTAATATTGATGCCTTGTCCCCCTACCAATAACACGTCCACAAGTAACAGGATCCCAATCTGCTATATTGGTTTGCACTGGCAGACATGGCCTGCTATAATAAAAACAGTGTTTTGGAAAAAGTCCGTGTGCCTTCATTTTTTTTAAATTCTAGTAAAACTCATTGTTTTGGGAACAGTCATCACAATAAAGATTAAAAGCTAACCACAGAGAAATCGAGACTCTTACCTTCCAAAAACTTTATGCACAGCTTGTTTAACAATAGTTATTAACTCAGTCAGTCCTAGAACAAGGAAAGTGTCAGAATTATTCTAATGATTTTCTCAATTCTAGGAAAAAGTGGCATTTTGTAAGTGTAGTTAGCTTATAATAAGCATCATACCATCTCCTAAAAGGTGCTGAATACTTGATAAATATTGCTGCTGAACTTCAGGGGGAGCTAGTGGTGTCTGGGGGGAAAGAAAATAACAGTTCTGTGACATGTCAACAGTAGAGAACAATGCAAAAATAATTTCAAGCCTATTACAACCCATTTCCTTGATTATCATAGTCCTCTGCAGTAGATGGATCCCCCTGTTCTCACACACTTATAGCTTCTGACTGTCTTCCTCCCATCAACCCATGGATCTTTCCTAAGTCCTCTGGCACTCTTCAGTACTATACAGATATCTCTTCCATCTTCAGTGACACAAAAAAACTTTCCACTTCTCATTCATGTATCAAAAAGTCTCTTAAAAAAAAAACTGCACTGCAGGTTAAACTAGACCTTCTGCCACCCCCAAAATTAAACCCAGCGGAATAGGATATTTATGCTCACCCCTAACAAAAGCCTATCTAATAGAAAATAAGCTTTTAGGAATGGAGATAGGATCCCAATTTACTCCAGCTGAGTGCCTCAGAGTTGCCCATCAACCCACCTCTCTACTTTAAAAAAATAACAGAAAGGGAACATATTTCTAGTCCAAACCCATCCTGCCCTTTAAAAAAAAAAGCTTTTTCAAGTTTCACAAAATGAAGCATGACCTCCATCAGCCCTGGCCTCCCTAATGAAAGCTTTTCTCAGACCCACCTTGACATGCTGTTCCTCGACTCTCAGCAGGAGCTATCATAGGGGAGCACAGGACAACTAACCAAAGTCTGCATCCCTTATTTTCAGATGAGCCGTCCAACCATTTGTAGATCTTACTCTGTGCAATGGGTACTTGCTTACTGTGGGACTGATCTATTTTTATTCAGCAGTGATAGGTATACTATATAAGCAAAACCCAAGCCTTCTACATTGCTAGGCCCCACCGACAGACATGTAAGGTAGATGGCCTTCTGGAGTTAAACAAAATAGTCAAAATTTCAAAGGCAACATTTTTCTTCTTTAATCCTAGGAAAATTTAACTGGGGGAGTTAATGTATGTGCTAGGAAGACCTAAGCATTTATATACATTTGCATATCTATCTTGGATCATTCACACTGTACTAAAAATGTAAATTATTTTATGTTGGTGTTTAGCATGAAGTAACCTTCTTTAAGCTACACAAATGCAGACAAAATGTAGTTTTCAATATTGCTAGTATTTTGTTAAGCAACAGTATCACCAAATCATCCACATTTAAAGGCTATTAAATACATCAATGTATCCTACATCCAGTAATGCTTCCACATCTCCCACTCTTACAAGAGCTCTTTGTTTCGTTCTAACACTACTAAACTATGCCTTTTTATCTCCCACTATATAATCCTTTCACTTCCAAGAAAGTGGAAATGCTACCTCTGAAACAAAACAAGAAACTTACTGTGCCGTTTTTGCAGAGTGCAGCATTATCTAGGTAGATGTAACCGCCAATAATATTTAACTGGACTCGCAAAAGAACTACTAGCATACAGGTACTATATACAGCTACAATGCTTCTCGTGAAACCTTGAAAAGAGACAACAAAATAACTTCAATGTCAAAGAAATAAGGGTAAGCCAAGAAGGTAGAGTGCTCTCCAAGATGCAAGAAGTGCTAATGGTTTTTAAATACACAGTCACATTTCTCTCATTGGTTGTCATAACACGTTTTCACAACACGTACCCAAGATGGTCATGAGTCTAATATGTGCTGGAGCTAATCTAAAGTGTCCCATTTAAAGCCCTATCTTAATACACTTTTGCACGTTACACAAGCTATTTTGGCAAAAAAAAAAAAATTATGCAAGTTGCTCCAGAAGGAAAATGCCAGTACTGTCAAATCGTCTTTCTTTGTTAGGCCAGGGAATACACACAGTACGTCAGCCCTCCTCATGCAATTTAGATCCAGAAGGTGTAAAAGTAGCTTTGGGAAAAAGTTATCTAAGGTAGGAGAAGCCAGTATCTACAGAAAGAAAATTAAAATGAGCAGCTGCTTCCAGCCACTAGGCAACAGAGGACACGTGGAAGAAGTGAGATGAATAAATACAGGTGAGTGCTGAGCAGCAAGAACATGGGAAGAAATGAGCCAGGTCAAAATTAGGATCTGTAAAGGCTGTGAAAAGGAGAAACAAAACTAAAAGGAGGGAAAGACAAATCCAGGGATAACAAATGGTACCAAGGAATCAAATGTAGTAAAAAAGCTCAGTAGTATTTCACTGCATAATCATCTGACTTCACTATTCTTTCTTCCCTTCCACTGCTTCCATCGGCCAATAAATAAGATGAACCAAAGGGTTCATAACCACTGCTATGGTGGTTCTCTCCAACAGGCCTGAAATGAGGAGATTAATTGCTGGCCATTAAGGGCTGGCTTACATTTCTGATTGATGTTTTCTGCTAAGTTCAGCATAGAACTTCCAGAAAAACTGGTTTGATTTTTCTGTGATGGCACACAAACTTATCACAAAGGTTTCTTGAGTGAGGTAACATGAAGGCCAATACAATTCTTCCCCTTTGTTGCTGAGCTTCTAACTTCCCTTGGAGCTATGAAAAATTCCTTCATGAGGAGCTTGGGAAGGAGGGGCAGGGATGAGGTTTGCCATGTAGTGTGTTATGTTGTCTTCATATCTACTGAGACAATAACCCTCTGTAAAGTGTCTTTCATAGCAGTTAAAATGCACATTTTAAATTTATGCTAAATACTATGGAAATGGACTCCTTGATTTCCACTTACTTATTATCTTTAAATCCTCCCATATTTCTAACTTGTTTGTTGGCCTGTGGGGAAAAAAAAAAGGAAATATTAAACATTAAAAACTGTATTTTCCTTGGAAATTAATAAATACATTAAATGAAATAGTAGTGCCCTAAGGTAAGCTCATTTAGCTACTGCAGTTATTCAGATTAGATTAATGTCTACATTGGTTTGCCTCATTTACAAAAGCAGTATCTAAACAATCCACTATGAAGTCCCAGAAAAGATATTAAAACTTTAATATATCAGTGTAGTATTTAGTGATGTCAATTATATACTTACATTATGAATTCTGAGTTACTATGCTGAACAGTCAGAAAAAGCCCACCAATGGTACCAAGTGGTCTTTTCTGGCTCTATATACTTCATGTAGTCCTCAGTTCAGGGGGGCTTCCTGTATCCACCCATGCATAAGCAGCACTGGATCACAATTTCTATATCCTACTTTCTTGCAAGGTTTACCATTACCTGACGTGGTTTTAAAGTTCAGGTTTGATCATCAAAACCCAAATAGATCATGACCATCTTGGAAAAGAAGTCTTGTGCCATCCACACAAACGCAAGTTGACCTTTTTGCTTTTGTTGAGGTATGCTTACTTTTTTTACTTGCTCAGTTCCTAAAATTTTATATGTTCTGTAGGCAAAAGAGCAAGAGTGTAGGTTGCATAGATACACCTGAACTGCCCAAGGTACATTGCATATTTATAACTACTATCCAGAGGTAACGTTAGCTATATAGCAGCAGGAGGAGAGATACGAGCAAGCTAACCATCCAAAAAGTTTCATCAGCAGTTCTCAGTAAAAGAATGGCTACTGTATATCTATTGTGGAAGAAATACATTGTGAAAGTCACTTAAAGAAACATTTGGTAATGTCTTAGGATCAGAATTAACACTTAAATATTTAGGGCAGATAGTTCAGACTAACCAAGGCTTCACAGTAACCTGGTTTATAAAAAAACAATGCACTTTTCACCAGAAACAATTTATCTTTACAGGCACGACACATGCACTCTGGCATTAGTTTAACCATTATGTCCCTTAAACAAACAACGAATTTTTAAGCTCACTGCTACCAAATAATACAAATGAATTAATGGACTATTAAATCTACAACTCCAAAAAAGTAAAGAGACAGAATAAAGAAAGGAGAGCTGGAAGAGATACAAGGATCCATGGCACATACAAGAACAGTTTATACACCTCTCTTTTGCAAGCTGAATCAACTGTTTTAAAAGCTCTTTTAAAGCAAAACAAAGGAAAGACTGTTAAAAAAATACAGTAATATTTCCATAGATAAAACACATAACAGGACTCAAACGACATTTGTTGCTTCTAAGTGGAAAGTTTTCCATGCCAACTGAAGAGATAAAGAGCAGCCAATACATCAACACCAGCCAACTACATTTGCACCTACTATGTCAAAACGTTTTCTAGAGCTCACATTTAACAAAGTTACCCCTCACAAAATAGGGCAATAGCCAGGTAACAGTTTAAGTCTGCAAGAATTAAGCCTAATAGAGGAAATGGATTTTTCGGTCTTCATCTGCTGCAATTTACTACAACTCAGCTGCTACCCAAAACTCAACTTTTATTTCACGTGTATTTATTTGGAAAACCCTTACCTGCTATGGAAGCAAAAAGCAATGCAAACAAAAAATAGGGGCTTGGAATAAAGCTGAGTGCTGAATAAATGAGAGATACGCAATATGTGCAAGGCTAAAGCAGCATGTACTTGACCTCATCTCATTCAATCACATTGCTTTGAAAAGAGGACAGACAGAGCAAGAACATCTGTGGCCTTGTGTGCAGCTCCCTCTTTAAAAGCTTCTCTGGAAGACTTAGGACTTCAGCCTGCTGCCACCCTCAACTTACTAAAACAATGTAAAAAGCTTTTGAATTTAAGGAAGTGAAAGAATTTTAAGGTAAAGGAGTTTACCTAAGCCATAACACAATCTATAACATGATAACATAGATCCATAACATAGATTACATGACAAAAAGAATACATCTCTTCAAAGCCATTAGGAAAGATAAATCTCCACATCTACTCCTCCATATACCCAACAGCAATAGCACTTAAAGGTCTGGGGCTATTTTATTACTCTTATCAAATGGGAGTGGAAAGAAAAATCTATACCTCCATGTATAGCACAAGAATGCAGAGCTTCTTCAAAGACTCACTTCAAAGTGATCACATGATCTATGTCTTCCCAACTCCTTCTCTACATTGTCAGTTCAAAAAGATCAAGCCTCTAGTTAAAACTTCCTCAGCATAAATCAAAAAAAGGAAGCCCTAAGACACAAACTCCACTGTAAAACACACTCTAAACTGACGTCCATGCTTACAGGATATTGCATGTAACCAGCATTTTAAAAAAGGTTTTCAGAAACACATAAAATAATGTCCAAAAGTCTCATCTCCATTGGAATTCAGGAGTACCCATGAACAGTTTCAACTTGTCAAGTTGGAGATACCAGATACATTTGGATAAAAGAATGCATGCTACAGAGAACTAAGGCATTACATGCCTTCACCACTGAAAAAAAAAAAAAGCATCACAGGCCCTTGTAGATTACTTTGCTGTACAGTTCAGAAGACAAATCTGATGATCCACAAGCTCTCTTGTTCATTCAGGTTTCTTTTTCACTGAATAACTCTTACTATGACAAATATATTAAATATTCAATTAAAATTAACTTCTCTTGATTTCTTGTAGTTTGGGGTAAACAACACTCAATTACAGTTGCAAATTCTCAGATGATCTATTATAAAAATATTTTTTCAGGCTGTAGTTTCCACTTCAAGCATCACATTCTGTTGCCTTGTGGGATTTTTTTTTACTGAAAAGGAGACAATGACTGGATAGGTAATCTATTAAATCCTGGACAGCTGAAGTTATAGCTATATAAATAAGCTAGTGGGAGGTAAACTAGAAAGGCAGTCTAGAGTGAGTCAGAAACCCTGTGTTAACTGCCTACATAACACTTTTACTCTGTGCCAAACACCAAGCAACTTGCTCTACTTTTAAGGTATGCTATTATGCACCTTATGTATTTTAAAATACGGTATTTGATCCTGCAGTTGTAAGGAAACCAAAGGTGTTTTCTGTCAGGGAGACAATCCTCTTAATGTATGACATGCTTCTATTTGTTCTACTTCAAAAAAGAAAAAACGAAACAAAAAACCTTATAGCTTACATCCATTTGTCATCTCATCTTGGATACCTTCCACTACTATTCACGTCTGACCTTGATAAGATTACAAACATTTTTACAAACACAACATCAACAACTCAGTTAATATACTCTGTCCTGTTAAGAGAGGACTAGATCCTCTAAGTGCTTTTATCTGTCTGTCTTCTAAGCACTTCAGCAAAAACTGTGGCTCTCACTGCAGCACCTTAAAGGAACTATTATTTCTTGTCCTGTTTGGAAAATGCCACCCATACCTATCAAAATACATCTAACATGACACAAAATATTTACATAATGATTTCAGAATACTTTAAGACTAGTGACTCAACGAGACACAGATCCAAAAATCCTGTATGCTTTCTATGTTATAAATATGTAATTTGAAAAAAACTTATATAGTAATTAAAACAAGTGATCTTTAATGCAATCAACCAAACAGTCTTACCTATTTTTAAGAAGAGATGTGAGACTCTCAGAATTTAATTGATGCATTAAGGCATCTCTCAATGTCGGAAGCATGGACAGCACTGTTATTAAAAGAAAAAAATAATGTGTCAATATTAAAAACCAAACCATAAACCTGTTTATCCCCAGCTCTCACTCAATAGCTGCTATACAATGGGAATCCCATTGCTCAACAGGCAAACAAAATAGAAAATTCAGTGAGTATTCAGCCGTGCAATTACCTGAGTGTCTCTTCTGAGCTTGGGCACAGGCTGCCCTTACGTGGCCACATGTCTTTGTTGGCTCCAGCTGCAGATGTGGCCTCATACCCTGCATAGCTGCGTACACATGCCTTCAATTCCCCAGAACAAAATCCGGGGAAAAATCTGCACTGTTGCATTTCTCCAAATGAAAAGAAAAAGATCTGACTTCTTTTTTTTTCCCCAACAAGAGAACCAGAGCAAGGTACATTTTATTAAAAAAAAAAAAAAAAAAGCAGCTGGTAGGAAAAAAATCCTTTACTGTCAGAACATTCAAAGTCCATTATATGCTATTATATGATGGGAACAGGAAATAGAAAACAAGCATTCACAGAACATAATAAATACTAACAACAAAAAATAAATACTAACAACAAAATAAGAAAAATCTGAAGAAGAATGCATCCTGCCAGACAAAAGGTACTTTGTGCAATGAAGGGCAAAGAACAACTTAGCTCTTCCAGTAAAATCAATCCCAGCACTACCAAATAGAAAAGGTGAAAATGAAACACCAGAGTATTTCATGTCTGGGTAAAGACAGTGCACTGAAAGCATTTGCAGCCACCCAAGAAGCCATTACAAATTTCAGCAGGAGAAGAAAACGCTGCCCAATTCGTTCCATAGAAATAGTTTTAGAATGGCCTGTATTTACAAGAATGACAAGGACTTTGTTAAACTCTATCCTACCATCTCCTGTCCAAAAAATCCAAAGGCCAGTGCTGTAATATAAACACTTTCATTTTTTACTCCCCAGCCAGTCAGGCACATTCTAACTGTTCAAATAAAGCGAACTAACAGGCTGATGTGCTTCTAATTTGTAACTGAAAAATTACCCACCAAGCTCTCTGTGTAGCTTACTAACCATGTGCTATATAGGATAATTCTGCTGTAAATTCACTATTGTTTGAATCTGGGTGCTTTTTCACACCTCAATATCACACAGTTTAGGGCAATACACAGAGTCTTGCAGTGGAAAAAAAAAATAACCTGTGTCTATATTTGTATGCATTGTAGATGGATATATTCAAACCAAGGGTTAAGACAAGCCCCAGAAATCTCTTCAATACTCTGTTCTTCAGATCGCTTTTATTATGCAAAATGACCCTAGTCAGGGTAGTAGTTAATTAAGATTTTGAATGCAACTATATTTCTTATTCTTCTTCCATCCTGTCAGTACGTAGTATAAGTCCCCCAAATAATTCCACCTATCAAAAGCAGTAACTATTTCCTTATCTTACCTGTCATATTGCACGTCCTCTGATTACTTTCAAAATGGTACTGCCTTCGCGCTTGGGCAATGTATTCAGCTGCCTCTTGTTCTTGGATTTCTCTGATTTTCTTCTGCCCATATTTTCCCAGTAAATAGACTCCTACAGAGAGATTTTCACATTACAAGTTGCTTTAAAAATGTGGGGAAGGCCCCTTCAGCCTCCTTCTTTGATTTTAAACTGTAAGAGTGCATAGTGGCTTTTGGGGGATATGTGGGTCTTGAGTATTTTAATACCGATTGACTCAGAAATGTCTTCAAGATTAATTAAAATGCCGAGGGTAATGACTTGAATCAGTATAAGAAACTTTCCTGAGAAGAGATATCTTGCCTTTCAAATAAAGCATTTTTGGTACTACTGCAATTAGTACTTAAGAGATTGAAGTAAATATTGGGAAGAAAAAACTGCAGGGTAACAAAAATGGAGATCAGAACTGAAATGCACAGGTCTGAAGATCAAGGATTTTTTTCAAGATATATTTATAAAATTAGCAGAAATTGGAGATAAAACTCAAGTCTTAAAAATCACATAAGAGAAGAATGTTACTGACCAACACTTCCTTCATTTAGTCCTGAAACTTGCCTATAGGAAGAACCTTGACTTCAGTGAGGCTTGACTGTGGCCCTCTTATTTCTTACCACGCCTGGTTCCTACGCTTCCAGCCCCTCCTCTCCTACCCTCTGATCATCCCTCATCACCCTCACGATGAATCTCCATTTCCACGAAGATCTACCAAAAATTTATGCTCTATATTTCCCCCTCTCCCAACATACATCCCTTTGAAGTTTCCCCTAACTGCTTTTCACATGCCACCAAGTGTTCAGAGATCTCTCCAGGAGCCCACAACCCTCTTCTTATCTTTCCTCATTTTCGTGTCCCTTTCTAAGCCATTCCTCAGGATACCACTACTTCTTGTAGACTTATCCTCAGCATCTCTGCCCACTGCAAGCTGCTTTGCACAGATTTCTCTCCCTCCACCCAGGGCTTCTCATAACACCTCCTGTCTATCAAGTTAATCTGCTGCCTCCTGTATGTGCTTGTAGCAGCAGTTACCTACTTAGGAGCATAATAAGCTCTTCTCATGTTCTCTCATGAAAGAATTGAGAGGGAGGAGAGAGATATGGGAGGAACAAACCAAAGCAGAAAAGACAATTGCACAAGTTGATCATCTTCTGTCCACTGGGGAGCAATCCCCCAAGTACTGAAACTCCTCGACAGTGCGTCAGCTCTGACTCTGTCAAGTCAATAATGGCACACAGAACAAATGTGAATATCAAATCTATTTCTTTTTTCTACCAAGGACTTTTAAAAGTAATAAACACAGAGCTACAGTTTTCTTCAAAGTTCAATTATCACATTTCAAAGTTAATATCTGAATGCACGAGGCATTTAACAGTTGATGAATGCTGAAAATTTAAAAACTATTTTCATAAGCCTGATCCACAAAAACTAGAAATCCAAACTCCCCAAGATTTTGAATTCAGCTACATTTTGAGGTCATTAAAACCTTTCAATACATTCTCTAAAACTATAATCAGTATTTCAGAAGGCTTGTCAACTTTGTGCCCCAATATTTCTGGTTGCAAAAAAATTCCAGCTATTCATATTGCCATTATGTTTCCTAACAGGCAACTACAAGCCCAACCGCTTTGGAACAACCACAGTCACTTCTATTTCCCAAAGGCTCATAAAATAAAAATGGGGAAGACACTCTCTCTTGCTTCAGCCCTTAAGCAGACTAACCAACCATTTGCCATGTAGAAGATTCACCCTATTAGATGCAAACTTAATATTAATAGTTCCATATACATAAAACACAATTTTACCACTGTAAATTGTTAACCAAGATGAGTGCCTAAATAACAATTAGATCATTTTTCTCTAAAAAAATAATCAATTCCAAGAACATGTATTTAGGACATAACTATCAGAGTACTGATATTTGTTGGTGGTGGTGTTGTTGCAGTTAACATACTGAAACAGCAACAATTTTTCTTAATGTTAGCAAACAATTTTTGAACAGGAGATTTTTCCAATTATTTTATCCCACCACATTTTTCAAAATGACTACTTTTGTTTCTTTTTTTTCCCATCAAAATAAATCTTTTAACTCCAAGTTGACAGAAAAGTCCTACATGTGAAAAAAAAACACCCAACCTTTTACTGTAGGTACACAGGACACAGGCAGACATGAAAATAATTCAAGAAGAATCATGTGCACGCCCTTGAGCAATATGCTGGAGCAGCACCTTTATAATTAAGATTGAGACAGCTAATTGCTTAATACTCGACTGTTAAAGCTGTGTGATTACTCTGTACTAAGAGCTGCAGGTCCTCATGAGGGTCCAAAGTTATACTAGCAGTCATCCAGGTTTAACAAGGAGTTTCCAGGAAAAACACATGTCTAAAATGATACACCACCAGCTACTTATTTCTCTCCCTCTCCCCTGAACTAAGCCATAACTCTGACCTATCACAGGTGTTATTTACTCCGGCATTATCCTCATCTTTGGGAATGCAACACATTAGAATTTAACCAAGGTAAAGGTTACATGATCCACACAGCCTAAGCAAAGCTGACAAACAGCAGGAAAGTTTGGATGTCAGCAGCAGACTTGCCGCTGGGCTTGTTAGTGCCTCCAAGTTGCCTGGAGGACACAGCACCTCGCTAGGGAAATTCCACTCTCCTTTGTGACAATTAACTTCTGCCCACTAGTCACTGGTGCCTGAAGGCAGCATCAGAGCCTCTGCAATTCTCTGGTTTATGGGACATTTCAAGGAGCTGCCAGCCTGGGAGTTGGTCTGCACCTGTGTTCACATTCTACCTTAGAAAAATCGTGTGTATCTATTTGTACTGGTATATGTCACATTAACTCAGAAGGCCTGAAAATAATACAGACTTGCAAAAATTCCAGGCTGAATGCATCACATGAAAACATTGGCACTTGGGAGTTGGAAGCAGGACCCACGAAAGCCA
>JAVSBS010026340.1:4744-15130 GCA_033124195.1 Coracias cyanogaster | reverse complement strand
AACACGCCAGCTACCCAACAGGTTCTCACGTAAATCTTAGCAAACTTGCAAAGCATTCCTCAAAAAAAAAAGGACAATAAGGGTGTGGAAACACCAGCCATCCAGAGGCTCCTAACAAGACTACCATGTAAGCATAATCTTCTGAACTTTAAAACAAACAAACAAAATTATTGGAAGGAATTCCACTGCGTAGGAGCTCAGGATTGTCTTGTTTTCCATAACAGCTATATTCTTAAATTTTGTACTCCACACACAGGATTTTTTAGAGACCAAGAAACAATAAGTGAATAATCAGATAGTGTGAACTGTAAGTGCTACAAAAATTAAGTCAGTGCTGCAAGTAATGTTCCTATTAAATCCTATCAAACAGAAGAATCTATTTGGCTGGTGTAGAGGTATTTCAGAAAATAGCCATATACTTGTAAAATTGTCACTATTTCTTATTTGCAAGTTTTTAACCTTTAATGAAGTAAATTACAGGGATGTAAAATGCAAAAAGCTTTTATATTCTTGAAAGATCAGTTACGTAACCGTTCTTATTCAGAGGTGTAATAAACCAGATGGATTTTAACATTATTGCTGAAAGAAATCTCAAGTGTGCTATTTTAAAATGTGCAATAGTAAAAGCAAGATGGAAAAACACTCAGTATCAGGTATGTTCTGTAAGATCTGGTATGTTTTCCTGGTCGTTAATGCTCAAAAGAGGAGCTAAGCCTCCAAATAATTTACAAGAACCACCCACTTAGCCATTTTCAATCATGTACAGATGGACAAGCCAAAGTATTCCCAAGTTTAACAACATTTTCTCAATGGTAATATAACAAATTTAGATGTTAGTAATTTTAGTTTTAAGGTCTAGATTCTCAATAAGTGTAATTAAGATTTACACCTCAATACCTGCAATAAATATAAAGCCCCACTGAATGAGAAATACTTTTCTTTCAACTCAGTTGCCAGCTGTTGATTAAACAACAAAAAAAGATGTGCAGTAGGAACCTGCCATTTATGAAGTTTTATTCTGAGAATATAAGAAAAATGGGAACATTTTGTCAAAGTTTAGACAGATTTGTGACTTTTTCCAATTACCTTTCCATATGTTTTAAAATAATTAAAAATGTGACAGCATGTCTAACAACATATATGGAACAAACAAAACACTATCATCTGCTCACACATACTTGAACTCTTACTTAAACGAGTTATCTGTACAGTGTGGATGTTGTGGTTTCTCTGATGACACAGAACAAGTTGAACTTCAGTCAATTTTGATATAAGTATTTGCATTTACAGATGAGCTGATGGCCCAGGTAAGCTTCTTGTTGAGAGAAAGTTCACTCCATGTATTTTAAAGCATCTAATGGATTTTCAACAATGGGAAAAAAAATTACTTGTCGGGAAGGTTAAACAAGTTATTCTGTGAGAGTAAGAAGAAAAGCAGTAGTTTACTAGCAGATTGTAGCTTCTCAGAACATTAAAGGAGTGATCATAGAACATTTGCAAGTGCCCCCCATAGCAGAAAACCTACAGTGTGCTACCTGCAGTCTTGCACGGACTCTGAGCAATAGTGAAGATGGCGAAATGTGGCTTTTGTTTAGGAAACAAAAAGGCTTGAGGAATACTGGTGTCGATACAATTAAGAATAGGACATTCCATCCTGAGGTTTAGCTTAAGCTCTTCTATATCCCAGCATTGTCTTGTTCTTCTACCCGCATTTAAGTACTTTGAGGTTATTCTTAGCTGAAATTGATGCCTCTGTGTTATGCACTCTGTAGTCATACAGAAATAGTCTTTAATTTGTTCTCGGAGCCACAGAACATCTCTAAATGAGAGAATGGATAAGAGAGCAATTAGACATAACAACAAAACCTGAAATAACATTCTGCTCTGGGTACCCCTTTCCAGTTGCAACAAAATCCATTTACACAAGGAAAAATCTTAGCTGCACTAACCAGGAAACAGGAACCAGATTTAATGTGGATACAGAAGTCTTTCTTCAGTAGAACTGCAACAGAAAATGTGATAGAATTAGAATGGGTAAACTTAAGGATAATCATCTTTTTTCACTGGAATGATGGTGATGACAGAAATACACATTTTTAGTGATATTTAGCAAAAAAGTGTCGAGTAAGAAAGGCGTGTTCCTAAACAACATATGACTTTAAAGACAAGGAAATAAAAGTGAAGGCACTGATGACTTTTTAAAACTTTTATTATATTGCATAAGCTATAACATTTTACAAATCTTAGTTACATTTTCAGCAACAGGTACACTGATACTGTAGTAAATAGAGATGAAAAGACACCTCTGACAAAATATAAAAAGGTAGAAATACTTAAAACCAGAATGCTGGATAACAAGAAAGTTTTACGTGAACAATATCCACACTAGAGTGTTTCTGAAAATGATTGCCAAGGTAATGAAGTATAATGCTCCAACATGCAAGGTGGTGAGCACTGTCAGTGCCATACATTCACCTACCTTTGGGCATCTCAGAGCTAGGCTTTTTTTACCAACTCCATGCTCTAATGAGCACACAAAAAAGTGCCTTTCTACACAATAGGATATTGTAAAAATATTACTGTTCTAACGCGGACTGAAGTGCAACAAGTGCTTCAAAGGAACTGAATCGGTTAACTGGGGAATAAAGTACCGGTACATTTTGGGGAGGGGTAATAAAGGAATGTTCAATACATCTTAAAACTGACTGAAAAAAAAAAAATCATTTGATAAAATAATTTTCAAGCTGAGGGTACTAATACTAAAAATAATGACACAGTTTTCCCCTGCCAGTCTTAAAAATAGCTGAAGCCTTTTTAAAATTTTTTGGTAATCAGATTGAAGTCATTTAAACCACCTTTCATATAAATTCTTTTACACAAAAGTGGTTGCCTACTGTTAGAATTGTGGCACAAATTCATGCAAATTACTATAAAACGATGTTCATTTTTCAGTCTGTAGGCATAGTATTGTGTTTTGCATAATTCCACTGAATTTAAAAAATTACAAAAGCAGAAGCTTGGGTTATATAAACAATGCAGGTTAGGCTCCAAATTGAGATAAAAATTGTTCTAGAAAATAAGAATTAAGTACCTATCTCCGTAGGCTTTCTGCTTCTACTGGCAAGGAAGGTTAGCAGCTGAAAAAGGATTTTTATGGTTATAATAGTTTTTATATATAAACATATATTAATTTCATTTTTGAAGTTAAAATCCCAGTCAGTTTCATACCTGTAAATCCAGTGACTTCAAGACGCTTACTCTTGACTTATGAAGTTGAATCAGATCCCATATGTGCATTTTTAAAAGATACTACTGTTTGATTGCTAAAGATACATTTTTAAAATTTCTTTTTCAACATAAAATAAAAAAAACCCCAGGGTTTACAACAATTACCATCATCATCAACATGCAGGAGTCAGTATTCCAACATAAAAAAACCCACTAGTTCTGCTTTTTAAAATATTATAAAAGCTACATACTTCTAAGTATGAATTAAGGGGTTTTTGGCCAACAGAAAAAAAACCCATAATGTGCTTTTCAGATGGTGAGGCGTCCCACTGATAAAATAAGTCAGATGAAAGAGAAAGGCACTTCAGCAGGCTAACTGATCTTCAGGTTCTCCTAAAACGCAGTACTAGCCAACAGATGAACTAGCCAAGAGATGCAGTGTAGCGCCTTTTCATTTGCACAGTGTTAGATTCATTATATTGTTAACCTGTTTCACTTCTTAACTGATGAGAAGAGTTTAGACTGGTGCCCATTCAGTTAATCCTCTTTGGTACCAATTACTGCATAAAAACAAAGTACACAACGAAATATCCCTGCATCCTGGATTATCTCTTGCTGTCACCTATCACCAGCACTTCTAGATCTACATTGCTAAATAATGGCCCTAATCATCAGATCAGTTTTGCTTTCAGATTTGTAAGATACCCAAATTCTTTTATTTTCGGACAATACTATAATGATTTTTCCAGTTCATCAAATGGAACTTTGAAGTGATTTCCCCTCTTAATATTTTTTTTCCCCAAAATTTCTATATTATGTGGCATTTGGTAACAATCTGAAACTGACACAGCCAGATGAATATGCATGCAGCTGCATAACTATTTAGCCTAATCAATTCCCTTAATTTATGATACATCAAAGCACTGACCTAAGTCACACGAGCTAAACTGCAAAAGCAAGCTCTGGCTAACTCCAGTAACCACCTTATAAACCCAGCTAAGACCTGGAACTGGTATACCCTTCTGCGAGAAGCATCCCAACAGCATGTACTGCAAGCACAGCAGCGAAAATGTCCTCCAGTTTATTAATCACCTTTCACCTTAAAGAAATGACAAAATTTGGTCTTGAGTGTTCTGTACGTACTTAAAAACCTTTCACTTAAAGCTGTACGTACATGTATGTGGGGTTTTTTTTGTAAAAGCTGACAGCTCAAGAAGAGTCTTGTGAAGAACTGAGACATAATTCTCGCCGACAACTGTGTTCTTCAAAAAGAATCAACGCCACTGAAGCATGAAGACATACTGGTTTGGAAAGATGTATCAGAAAGAAGCTACATCCTTGGCAATTTTCCCACTCATTCCCCTCTCCTTAGAGGAAGGGCTTACTTTAAAGGTGCTTCAGGCATGGCCCAGTCCTTATTTTCAAGGTAATAAGCCTCCAGATTCAAAAGAAGTCAAGACCTCTGAACATTTTCCTGGCCTTTCCAAGAGCAGCATGCCATGAATCCTTGCTACTTTTTGCAGAGACCTAATTTTAGCACTAGCATTTTAGCACTCTTAGTGCTGCAATACTGAGCCAACAGGAAAAAAAAAAAACCCAAACTTTTAAAATAAATTCAGTGATTCCTATGAATTCATATGTTGCAATCATACCTACAAATAGACAAAAGCATTAGTTTGACCACAAAATGTCATTATAACATTTTATCTTTTCAACATATGTTACACATCAGGTATGGTTATCACTGGAATTAAAATTTTTAGACCTCAGTGTAGTGAAACCCCTTTTTGTATCTACAACCAAAAAAAGAATTCTAGTTACTAATAGGTAAAACAAGTTTCCAGTGCATAAATTCTGACGTACAGCTGGAACATGAAGACTGAGGTTTGAAGTATCGTTCTAATAATTTTAGAGTTATATAGAGTTTTTAAAATCCAATGCTTAGGATAGGGCCTAGGAAGAATTCCCTGTCATTGTGTGCTTTGGGGCACATTTTCATGTAGCATTTATCTCTGCAGATACAACTGCAGCCATAACTGCTCTCCACAGAACAGTTTTCTGACACAGAGAACAAGTTATGTATTTATTTTTCATTTCAACTCAGCTTTAGGAAAGCCTTTTCAAGTGTAACCAGTAGCGTAAGACATTATATGATAAACGCTAGCAAGTGACACCCAGAAGAGCTGGTGTGTGGGATTTAGAAAAGCAAGCAATGGTAGCCACGGCTTGACTGGTATGGAGAGAATCAACCGCTAAAGACAGCCTCGCAAATGGAATTACCAGAACGGCAGCATGCACACTCCAGCAAAGAATTTAAATATGCCACTAAAAGAAATGTCCACACCCTCATTAAGCAAGGGAGGAGCTACTGTCTGGTAGAGATACCAATCCTATATATGAGGAGATGCCTGTTTTCCAGAAAACTTTGTTGTAGCTTTCTTCCTACTAACGAGAAGCCTAGTCACAAGAGACTCTTCAAGAAGACCTGTTCCGCTCTGACTTTTTGTTGGCTAAAAGCTGGAGTGCTTCACTGACAGCCCTGAAAGGGGCCATTTTGCACTGCCGTATGTGCAGGGTGAAATCGTGACTAATGCAGACCCAGAATGATGGTGCAGAACCAAACTCCACTCTTTGCTCTTGACCAGGAAGCAGAGCAGATGAGAACCCGCACTACATCAGTGTATCTTCTGACACTGTTACTTTTAAGTCGCAACATTGTAACTGATTGTTCCTAATCCTTTTTCTTTGGTCACCAGATACCTACTTGGATGCAGACCACCACCACTGAGGTGCCTAACTTTGTTCCTTTCAACTCACATAAATAAAGCCATTTACAGTAGTCTGTAATTTTAACAAGTCAAGTAAGTTTGACGAATTAGAGGGTTTGGGTACATACAATGAAAAAATGCATTGGAAAAAAATCTGCTATATATTTAAGCTACTGTAGGCAAACAAAATTTTAAGTAGAGACATATCAATTTAATATTGACATCTCAAAACCATTAACTGCTCAGGGATTTTCTGTTATGTTCAACAGAATATATAATACTCCCATTTTGAAAAGGGAGCCATCAGAACTGATACAACTCTAAAAGCAGGGCAATATTAAACCTCAAGTCAAAGCAGCTTTCAGAAGAAACGTGCATCTACATAAAATACATAAACTGATTCCTCCTAACGTATATAACAAGATGAAGGATGGAAATACCAGTAGATATCAGTATACATCAGGGGCTAGAGAGTTACTCAGGCAAAATCCAGTGGAACTGCTTGTAGGAAAAAAAGTATGTGAAAAAGTATTTGGTATAGGAAACTTGAATTGCAGTTACCTAAACCACATACCAAAGGCATACTAATATGACAAACCAGCTTCACCTCTGAAGTAGATGAATTGTGTAATTAAACCAGATTCTTTTGGCCAATTTAATTATAGATTTATACGCATATGCCCTGGTTTTGGCCGGGAAAAAGTTAATTCTCTTCCAGTAGCTGGTGCAGTGCTGCACTTTCGATTTAGTGTCAGAATAACGGAACAAACACACTGGTTTCAGTGGTTGCCAAGCTGTGCTTATCCCAAGTTAAGGGTTTTTCAGTGCTCCATGCTCTTCCAGCGAGCAGATGCACAAGAAGCTGGGAGGAAGCATGGCCAGGACAGCTGACTTGAACTAGCCAAAGGGATATTCCATATCATAGGATGTCATTCCCAGTATATAAACTGGGGGGGCAGGCGGATCACTGCTGGGGCATCAGTGAGCAGGGAGTGAGCAATTGTACTGTGCAGGGCTTGTCTTTTCTGGGTTTTATTTTTCCTTCTTTTTCAGTCAACATTGCCATCATCTCTGTGCTTTGGGTGCCATCTCCTGGAGACTATTAATAATTACACTTTTTACCATTTCTCAGAGAGCCAACCTATAGAGGAGACATCTTCCCACACCTTCCCCTTCTCCTCCAGGTTCACTACAATAGCGTTTAAGAATTTTGAAAAAGTTTTTGTATCTTTGGGATGTTCAAATGAGCATGTTCCTGAATGTGGTTCAGGTCTGGTTTAGGGTTAAGCAACCATTTAAGAATATCACCCAGAGATCAGCCTTGCTGGTAACAAGCACTGTGGCTAGTCCAGCCCCCAGGACAGATACTGCAGCTACTCAGTGATGCAGCTGAACCAGAGATGAACCAGTGCCAGTATCAGTCAGCCCTATACACAACAAGACGTGGACACAAAAAGTCAGCTCCTTTAGTAAAGGAGGATGAAGCACGACCATCACAAGAACAGCAGGAAGAGGCAATGCTAGAACTGGACAAGTGCAGCAGTGATGGAACTAGAACTGGCTTCAGCACGCAACAATCCACCACCACTCACCATCCTTCCTGCCTCAAAAGACTGTTATACGAGATGGAGCCCGAAGTCGTGCACTAAATGAACTCAGCGGACACTTGACAGAGATGGCCCATAGGCTAAGGGAATGCTATCTGTGCCTGCGTATCACAAGACAGGAAATGAGGTGCTGATCAACCTGCTTACCTTGCACGTTCATCTAGAAACAGAACCAGCCAACTGACAATCCCAACACAACAGACGTATTTCACAGTAGAGTTTCCTGAGTACATATTCCCAGAAGCCCAGCTGCACAGGATATTTCCCAACTTGAGTGTCCTACAGGGCAGACAACCGAGTGCAGCTCACTCCACAATTTGGATATAGGCATTGTACGTTTGGGTTTTGGTATAAAACTTCAACCAAGCTCTAAGGGAAATACTTATAAAGCTTTTTAAGGATGATTTATCATCAGACTGCCAAAGCCAAAATGCTGGAACTTATTTCATCAGAGAAACAGCTTCAAAGCCACAGAAAGACATTCTGTATGCTATTTGAAGCACATTACAGGATGCATCTACTTTTCTGTTAGCCAAAGTTGAAATGATCATTTTGACAAGATGAACATTAAAAATAAAGCATATTCTGATGGCCTTTTCCTTCCTCTATACATATCTTAGTTACATTTCATGCATTCATGACTTTTGGTAAATTTAACTCTAAGATGAGTCATAAGTAGTATTTATATTGCATTATAGACCAAATTTTTCGATCTGCTCTCTCATGCTCATGAAAAATTTAAAGCCTGTTTAACCCCTCCGTGATGCACAACAGACAAAAACAGCTCAGGCTGGCAAAATGTAGGCACATAAACCTCTGATGATCTTTCCTTTTTTATTAATAAACATGAAATTAAAAGCAACAGTGCCAAATTTTCCTGCTAAAGAAAACTATTTCAAAGACAACTTGTCAAAACTTGCATACGTTTTCATTATGGGACAAACCCTAACTTATAAATATGCAGGGATTCAGGGCTCTGCTGTGGAGCACAACTGGCCCAACAGCACACAGAAGAGAAGATTTGAGCGGACAACCAAGTCAAAAGAAGACACTGGGATCAGTAGTAGCAGCAGCTTCAAATGCCACCAGAACCAGTCCTTGTCTGCTGAATGTGGACAGTTCTTGGCAGATGACAGTTTTCAATGTCCAAAGTTCATAACAAAGCAGATGGGCAGCATCTCAAGACAGCGGGGACCATGAACTGCAGGAGCCACAGAGCTTGCACGCTTCCTCCTTCTGCCACTGCTCTACAGAACGGCAACATCTTGCACATGGATGGGCACATAGGGAGGGCAGTAATGCTATAGAGCTCTGCTGATAAACCCAACAGGGCTCATCTGCTGGTGTCACGGGACTAACGGATGAAACATTTTACATTATAAGAAAGTAGTAACAGATCCCTAGAAAAGTTCACATATAAAATACTATACAGATGGTCACATTGATCAGGAACAAGGCTGAGGAATGGCTTTAACCAGTCTACAAATGCATTAGCAACAAGTACAAAAAAAATTAAAACATGTGCCTACATTTCTCACCATGCATTCCCAGAGGTGCACCAAGAATGACAGGCTAATTAAAATGTGGGCCTTCCCTACACTGCCAGCAAAATTAGGAACTGGAAAATTTTCATAGTAGCATTTCCCTGTTTTCAATTCACGTTGAGTATCAATTGCCTAGCTGAAGTTTAGTAACTCTTATCTGTATATTAAAAAACCCAAACTGTTTTTGATACTAGAAAACAACGTTTCCCTTGTAAACCCAACACTGCAGAATTACAGAAGCAGCCAAGAGGTCAATAACCAGCAGGGAGAGCAACATCGCAAAGCACATTGTGTTTTAATTTATAGGAATAAGGGGCCTCTCCTCTCTTTTCTTCCAGATATTGGTTTTGCTATCTCTTTTTGTAATAGACGGTCTATCCCTTTTTTTAGCAGAAGGGATACTAGATTCACGGCTTCCTGACACAGTTTTTCTTCTTAGTCCTTCTTCCTCATGCTGTTCTATGACTGGCCCATTCCCTCCATCCAGAAGGTGCCTCACGGCCTGGTCCTCTGGAGTGCAAACAGTGGTCCCACTTTCACTGCTACTCAGATCCAGATCTTCCAAGTAAAGGATCTTAGAATGTGGCATATTTTTAATGAAAGTTTTCTCTCTCTCCAGTTTCCTACTGGGATGATGCTCATTCATGTCCACACCAGAGTCCAGACTGGTATCATTACTTTCTGTTTTTCTGCCCTTTTTCAGATCTATGAAAGAATGTCTCACTTGAGCGATCGGCTTTCCATCCAGGGACACAAACCATGCTCGCGGATGTGGAGACGGTTTTCCTTTCGAGAGTTCCAATAACGTTTGTTCTGAAATACCTTGAAGTTCAGACGAAAACGGAGTCATTACAACTGCTTCATTCAGTGTCCCAGGAACAGAGACAGATTCCAGTAAGCTATTAGTGTACCGGCCCCAGTTTGACGTTTGAGAAGGCAAGCCCTCTTCACTATCTAAGGTCCCGTTTTCATCTCTGCAGACAGAAGGCTGTGGATGAGAGTGCACTGGCATTTTCGGTAACGTTTGCATGTAACTGTCACGATTCATGGGTTCCATCATGGGGCTATAGACTAACTGCCCTTTTCTTGGCAAAGTTGCTGATTTAGCAGGATGCAGTTGTTCTGGGAAAAGGTCAGAGGTTTGAAGAATAGCAATAGGCTGATTGTAAATATGCATTAGATGTTCCGGGATATGGGAGAGCCCATACATGTCCTCCTTCAGTGAAAGGTATCTCGTCT
>JAVSBS010026339.1:0-60200 GCA_033124195.1 Coracias cyanogaster | reverse complement strand
CTCTGAGGCTTCTCTTCTCCAGCTCAGCAGCCCCAGGGCTCTCAGCCTTTCCTTGGCACAGAGATGCTCCAGTCTCCCCTTTTCTTCAAAGTAAGAAGTTTGTCTTGTTGCCTATGTGGACTTTTCATGCACTACGGGGTTATCTTGTAATATTTCTTTCCAGACACCAATTGAGTGCTTTCCCTTTTAGGTATATTTAACAAGCCTGACATTTCTGGGAAGACTCAGTCCTCCTGTGCATGCACTGGCACAGTAAACCCACTGTGTCTTGTCATGCTTATCACTAGTGCAGAGTCCATCTGCAGCTCCCGAGCAGTAGGTCTGACCATCCCCAAAGCATTTATCTCACTACACATTTGCGATTGCTTTGATCAAATCACGGGCAATGGACAGAGCTGAGATTTCAGGGTGGCCAGCAGCTTAACTGGCACAATAACCTGGTTGAACTGCCAAACATCTGGATATCTACCACTAAAGTTAAAAAAACCCAAACCTCTCGAAATTATTTTCAGACAAAATTTCCAAGAGACAAGGGAAAAATGTGTCCAGGGAAATCCAGGTGCAGGAGTAGCTCTAGCTCAGATGTAGTTTAGAATGGTGGGGCAGGAGTATGGAGACAATTAATATTTTTTAATAGGAAAACAAGATTGTCTACCAAACAAGGTTGTTCAACTTGAACTAGCGGTGGGCTTCATGAATAACTGTAGGATTCTAGTTTCTGGCCCTGTTCACGAGGGTTCTGAGCACTTATAATTCACACTTAAGCCAAACAGAGCTTCAGATGTTCAGATAAAGTCATTGAAGTCCATTGTGTCCCTTGAACCCCAAGACATCGCAGCCTTTTAACTGCAACTTCCCGTGGCTCGTTTCCAGTACAGAAACATAAACATGTGAGGTCTGCTGACTCTCTATCTCCATTTAGACTCTGGGAACTTGATAAATGCAAAACATTTGCTTACCTTATGAGAAGAGGAAGTCACGCTCTCTATTGCAAAATTTTGACGGGAGAATGAAGGACTTGCTGTTGTAAACCAAGAAAAATAATGCTAGAAAACTGCATTTTCAGGCAGATTGTGCGGATTATTTTTTATGATTCCTGACTGTTTTGACTTGGCAAAGCAGGAGTCTAACAAAACAAGTGATGAAGGCTCCTGGCATGCGACTTCTCAAATATTTAGCAAGTATTTGTAAGCTTTATTAAGTCAAGATGACTCATCCATCTTGACTTGCTTACATGTATGTTTCATGTACTATGCTACGTAGACCAATAGAAAGTGTTAGTCATTTGTTTTATTACTACAGGGTTATATTTCAGCAAAACTATCTCGTTTTGATGCTGTTTATTTTCAGAACAGCTCAGGGTGAATTTTGTAGGTCCACAAAGCCACTGGCCTTTCTAACTTTTTTCCTTGGCAGGCAAGACCAAGAAATGTGAAGTAGAATCTCATTTTTCCATTTAAAATTAAAATAATAAGTTGCTTTCCCTTTTCTTTGGGGACTGTGTTCTTGGAAATATAACTCTGGTAAAGGCAGAGCAATTACTTTTGCCGAAAGTCACTCTCTGCTTTTTGTGCAAGGCCAAGTCTTTTGCAGCCAGGAAAAAAGCAACCCATAACCGCAGGTATGGTGATTTTGGGAAAACCTCCATGAGGTAGGGTTTAGAGAAGGGAGTGACAGTGGCACAGATATTTACCAGAGGGGATGTGGTCATTTTAATCCTTTTTTTTAACTTCAATTTGTCCTGCTTAAATGAATTTTGGTCGTCTCTTCAGAGCTTTAGCAGCTACTGCCCAGAAGACCCAGATCACCTTGTGCTATGTTCTTGGTAAAATCAAATCCAGGACCAAAAGATGACATTTCTCAGTCTAAAATCATATCATAACTGTGCCATGTTATCGTACAACCATTGGAGTAGTGGTTATGTCCAGCCCTGCTATGGCTGCACAAACTTATTACTTCCATAATGAATTAATGAGGTGAGTCTTCTGGTTATTACAAGTAGAATGAGTAGGTTTTTGAGCAGAAAAAGTGCTCAGCCCATGCTGAAGGTGGTGGTGTGATCTAATGAGCTATTTACCAGTCTGACAAAGGGATCAGACTGCGCTGGTGAAATATTATGAAGTCCTACAAGCCACAGCAATGATCTGGGATGTGAGTGTTCAATCATGACCTAAATCTAATGGAATTTTGTTCATCCAACCATTTATTAGTCTAAGCCTATTCTGAAATTGGTGTTTGAAGCCAGAAAACCACACAGCTAGGCCTTATTTAAAAAAAAAAAAAAAAAAGAATTTTTGAGAAATCTATTTTTTCTGTGGAAAATTGTGGTTCCAACTAAAAGAAATTCATGGACAGTGCTTTTCTTCTGCTAAAAAGTTTGTGTTCTCACTGGAAAAAAAAAAGAAAACCTGAGCACTGAAATATATCTCTGATGAAAAGTGCAAATTCTAAGTATTAGTCCCTGCAAACAAATTGCTCTTAATGGAAATTTTGTTTTCATCACATTTTCTACAGAAAAATCTTGCCCACTAGTTTATCAGTTCCACACATCAGCGATTTCTATTTGCAAAGTCTGTGTTACATTTCTTCATTTATGTCTCCATCGTATAAACAGTCATTTTTATTACAGTCTCTTACTCTTGCAGGCCAACAGCACATCTTCAGGGAAGAGAGTGAGGGAGAATTAACTGTTTTCAGTAGACACGTCTTTTAAATCAATAAAAGGGAACAGATGGAATGATATGTGAGATGCTCTTGAACAGAAAAGTATTTCAGTGGTAAATGCATATGTATCTATGTATATATACTCATAGATATGAGCACACAGGCACATGGGCATGCACAGATGCAAGACACAAAGAGTATATACATGCTGCAAGGTAGATAAATGCACATGGAAAGAGATTTGTGTTTCATAGCCAAATGCACTTAACAGTTTCCAAAGGAACCCTGAGAATGACGTTGTAGAAGCACATTGTATCTGCAATAGCAATCTACCTAAGCCATTCTGGACCTCGTCGGGTTTTGGCCGAGGTCTCAGGGTGTTCTGATGTTGCCAGTTGTGCTGTAAATCTGCTGGGTCATGTTACTAGACATATCATACTATTCACAGTCCAGATGAGCCGTCAGCAAACAGCAAATACCAATACCGAAGATTTGTAAAAAAAAAAAAAAAAGACAATCATAAGCAGGACTGCCCTGTCTTCTTACAGCTGTGTGAGTGAGGAATGCGTTATGATGCAGAACACCTGCACCTTGTCAGGAAAGTCCTGGAAAGCAGTTATGGCTCAGAAAAGCTAGCTCATGAGCATGACAGATCACTGCATCCAGCATCTAGGAACGTAAAGCACAACAATCAAACCCAAAACAGCTCAGACTGAACATCACTTTTGCACAGGCGTTCTTCTGATGACGAAGAAGGGGTGACATAGTTCAGTGCTTCAGGTGTTTTGGGAGAAGCCTCATTATGAAGATCTTCCCAACTCAGTCTGGCAGACAGGTACTGACACAGAGGGAAGAGTTGCCCATTTTGAAGGCCCTACGGAACACAGCAAGAATGGGGGCTGCCCTTCTTTTTGTTTAAGTTCCTGCACTAAGCTCAACAACACATGGCTGGGATACCGGGTGTATTTTTCAGAAGACATGATTTGAAAAAACACAGTCTGTGAGGAGAGGATGTGCTTCTTCACGAGACCAAGCAGTCTTGGAAAACAGGGGAGAAGTTTTGGGCCACAAAAACTCTTGTAGAGACAGTCAACATCGAACTGAGAAAATCTCTGCATGGTGTATGTTACTCATTTTGTTAGTCTGAGCAAAAAGGGTGATTGGCATCTGAGGAGCTGAGGAAGGTGATCCGAGTCTAACCCTGTGGGACAGACAGCTAGAGTTTTGGAGGATTAGCTGGAGACGGGAGTTGTGTGAGGAAAATTGTAACAGGCAACAAGACCAGAGTTCGAGCAACGCAGACTCTATCTTGTCCCTTGGGAAGCTGTTCCATTAATAACTTCTACTGTGTTTAAAAGTTTACCTCTTAGTTCCAGTTTTGATTTTTCCATCTTTGGCTTTGAGCCAGGAGGGTTTTGTCCGCCAACCTTAAACAGATTTTTATTCATGATATATAAGGATTGGTGGCACAACCCCTAATTTTATTTCCCCTTATGCATCTTCCCTTCCACTTAACGGTCTTTCCAACCCTTTTTTATCTAGTGTCTTCTTTTGTATCTGAAGGAGTTCCTGATTTCACTCTTTGGGGGTCAAATATAATACAGTACAGATCGCATAGAAAGGTACTTAGAAAATGCGTATGGAAGGTCTACAGAGATCCTGGGAAAGCCATAAAGCTCTGCAATGAACACAAACCAGAACCAGTTCCTGGAGGCTTCTAAAAGAAAACTGCTGCCTTATTAAAAATTAGCATTTCAAACCTAAATCTCAGTTTGAGTGGCAAATACAGAACAAACCCACCGAAGCTTAGCAGTAAAATGGTTTCCAGGGGGCTGGTCCTACGTGGTCAGCCCACTGGTGGAGTGACTGTGGATTTATGCTGTTGTAAACTGCAGCAGAATTGTCCCCCTTATCAGGAGGTTTAACAATATTGTGCCTTGCACTCTTATTAGTCTTTGGAAGGCCTTTATGTAACATTACTGGTTGTCCTGAAAAAATTGGGATTAACTTGGAAGACATATATTGCAGATTGGATTAGACTTCAAAGAGGTGTTGCCAAAGAGAACTTTTAAAAGGCTTTTAAAAAATGAATTGTACCAATACAGGCTCTTTCCCTTTGAACATGAAGAAAAAAAGGCAGAGTTTAATATTACTTAAATAAGTCCAACAGTTAAGTAGCTTGGTACTCAAGCAAACCACACGGGGAGGTTTTCAAAGGAAACTGGATATTTTGGTGACTTATCAATGTCTCCATTTCTCCTCAGGTTTTCTGCATTTCCTGCAGTAAAGATGGCCCAGGACAAGTGTGCCAGGCAAGAGTATGGTGTGGAAAAGGGAAATGGTGGCAACCTCTCCTCCACGGGGCACTGAGCAAATGCTAAAATGCAGAAACAACAACAGAAAATCACCCAAAGGAGATAATGGATGTTAACTCTTCGCAAGAGGAGGCAGATCCAGAGGGAGGGAGACAGGCAGGCCTGCTCTCAAAATGCAACATCAATACCCCCGTCAGTCACACATCTCTTCCCCATAAGGACATCCCAGCCAGCTCATAGCCTCTCCAAACCTAGAGAGGACCACAGAGATGGCAGAGCCTAAGACTTGGCCCAGGGACTCCTCTTTCTTATTTGGGTATAAAATGGCCTCTTCCCTTTTGACACTTTCCCCTCAGGTGGTGGCTATCCATTTCTAAAGCTCTGCAAAATACGTTGGAGATGATGAGTGTACCTGACCATACCAGCACCTGCTATCGTAGAATGCTCAGCTTGGAAGCAG
Organism: Coracias cyanogaster; assembly: GCA_033124195.1. NCBI lineage: Eukaryota > Metazoa > Chordata > Aves > Coraciiformes > Coraciidae > Coracias > Coracias cyanogaster. The sequence continues at coordinate 54,761 of JAVSBS010026339.1, read as the reverse complement.
CAGGCACAAGGAAGACTTGCCTGGGCTTCAGCAGGCACTGGGTACCAAGTGGTTCTTGCCCTACCTGCCTGCTGTCAATGTACTAGTGGGACTGCCCAAGAGGTGGCCAGCACCTCCCAGCCTTCACATGCAGGTCTTCAAATGGTTTTGTGTTCCTCTTCATCTAATTTTAACCCATCCCTCTTCAGGGTAAGAAGGGTTATTTGGCAGGTAATTTGTTTTACTGCAGGGAAGGTGGAGCACTGAGACTGGTGACTGAAGTAAAGTGCTTCTCTGTCTTTGGTTGTTTGTAAGGACATGTGAAGTGCACGGTGGAAGTACCAAGTCTTGTTATGGTAAGGACTTTGGCCTGCTGCAGATTTTCTACTGGAAGAGTAAACACAGAGGGTAAATGTCATTGTTTTTGTAGAACATAATAGCTCTCTTTCTTTTTCTCCCGAGAAGCCTGGGAACTCCAAACAATTTGGGGGGCAGTTTTATTAAATGAAAATACTCATGCTTTCTGAGCTAATTTATGTCTTTCCAACCCAGCCCCACCACAGGTCAGTTTACTAAACCAAACCACTCTCTCAGGAGCTGGAGAGGAGTTTGGAGCTCACAGAAATACTCCTAATTAAGCTCTACATTGGTTTTTCATTTTGTTACTCGGTGGCCAACAAATCCTGGCTTTCAAAATTCTTATCAACCTGCTCTATGCTATTACCCTTTGGATACACACTTTGCACATCCCTCTGGCTTAGGTATCCTCCAGGCTGCCTTCTACATCTTTCTAGTGCACCATCATAACCAACTTTTGAATATAGGTCAACTATAAATAACAGAGGTGCTGCCGCATGTATGGATTAGTGCCGATGAAGAAGCAGAACAGAATGAGCTCCCATGGCCAGCTTCACTCCTGTGGGGAGCTTTAAAATCCAGTCTGGGTTCCAGAAGATCTCTGCCAGTGGAAACTGCCCAGGCCCAACACTTCATCACTGTATCTCCTGGCTGGGTCAGCCCCACTCGACTTTATTATTAGACAAAAGTTTACAATTGGAAGCTCAGGTCAGTTTTTCACAATCTGCAAATTTAAAAAAAAAAAAAAAAAAAAAGTGGTTTGAATTTTCTCCAAATTCTACATGACCTTTCTCCCCTCCCTTCAGAGCAGATCTGGCAGTTTTTAGGACTAATGAATTTTCCAAGTCCCAGTAAATGAGGAAGCTGCCTGCAACCCTGCCTACAAGCTTCCAAGCCTGCCTGCTTCTCAAATCTCAGCAGCGCTTTCCACTGTGGTGGTGCAGTAAAGGTCTAAGTTTCTCCTGGGCTTTCTTCTCCCTCTTCTTTTTTGGTTGCAGGCTGTCTCAAACACAGAAAAAAAAAAGAGGATTAGGAGTTGAGTTTGGCTGAAGAACAATGGCATTTGTTCCAGTGCCAGGTGACTGCCATTTTTTGAGACTTTAGTGACAAGAACATTACTTGAGAGCATGACTAGATGAGAAACATGTCTCACCTCCATCCTGTGGATTCTTGCTCTAAGACTGTGGAAGCTGCGAAAAATCCATTTTCTGCAGCTTCTTCAGAAGCCAGGATTTATTTTATAAGAACACTCAACTATTGTATCAGCTGTTTCAGATCAAGTATCCACTTGTATCCTGTGGCTACTCCTTAGCTTCCTCCCCAGCTCTCTGGAATTATATTCTTAAGAAAAAAAATAACAGTAGTTATTGTTAACTAGCCATAGCTCCTATGTTTGGGTTTGTCCTACAAAGGCCATGAAATATCAACCTCTGTTGTTCTTTTGGTGTCTGGACATTACAGCACATTACGTTCACACAGCATATACAAGAGTTAACCTAGAATGAGGTCAAAACACCATGAAAACAAGATTCAGGAGGATTTTCTGCCTCAGTACTCAAAACCCTTGGCTGCATGGGCTTGTGACACAGCTGCATTGTCATACTTAAGAGAAGGGAAATGGTTGAATTTCTTACGCTGGGATCCGGGACTTTCTAAGTCACCTGTGTGATCTGGCTTCATGCTGAGTTTGCTGTGCAAGAAGATTTGGGCACCTCAGAGTTAGAGGTAAGGGCATAGCATGCTCCAGTTCATCCTTAGGATGAAGGTGATGGAGCTTCCCCAGGTGCTGAGCATCTACCAGCTCACACAGATGCATTGACAAGAGGGAAATATAAAGTTGTATTTAGAAGCAGATGTCTTTCCCTCACCACTCCTAAGCAGCTACAGACACTGCACGGTCATATGGACCCCCCTGCTACAATCCAGATTGATGTGCATGGAATCTCATTACGACATAATACCCAGATCTCCTCCCCGGACTTGGCTGTAGCTCCTCCCAGAGACTGTTCAGCCCAGGCTCCCTCCACCTAGAAAGCTCCTCTTACTTCCTGCATGCGGAAGCTGAAATAAATAGCCACCTGCAACAGGATTCACTGAGCATCTCCCAGAAGGACCTATAATGTTACATGCTGCATGTTTAGAAACACTCCTGCAAATCTAAGCATTGTTCCCTTTCTCTGTGTAACAGAAAGGCCACATTGCCATATGTCCAAAAGCAAAGGAAATCCTCCTCCATCTTGCATGCAGAAGGACTGACCTCACTCATCTCAGGTTTCCTTCATTTTTGACTCAGACTTTCACCAGTTTCTCAAGATGCAGGTGGAAATTTGAATGGCCTGTTCCAAAGCATCTGCCTATCTCCTTCTATAATGGAAGGACCTTATAATCTTCCCCAAATCTTGCCCTTTGCCTATCTTCTGTTGAGGAGTTACCACTATCAGAGAACTGCCCTTATCCATCACTTCTCTGGGGAGCTTGGAAGCCATGGAGGCCGTGTCACTTGTCACCGAGTTTCTTCACCAACATCTGTTGCACTACCAACCCTCAGCCCCCACCGTATCACAGACCGCACCGGAGAAATTACATGGAGCAAGAGACAGCCATGATTTATGTTGCAATACAAATTGCATTGTAAGTTATGCTGCCCTCAAAGGCGAGGGATGCTGACAAGAGCACCTGTTGTCCAGATTCTTCCCGTCTTCCCTGACCAGTCTCCCTCAAGGTTGAGTCATGGCCAGCGTGGTTTAGGATTCAGGTCACAGGGGCTTGGAAGCTGAAGGCGTTGGGGGTAGTTGCTTGCCCAAACTTTAAATTTTCAAGGGGATATTTTAAAGATGCTTTGTATGCAGGAATTTAAGTCAAAACTTGTAAAAACAAATAATAATGGCTAGAACTAGCCTGGCTCTCTAGTCTGAATGTCCTTGATAAGAAGAGGAATTGTAATAGCAAAAGCCCAACAAGCAGAAGTTGAGACAAATTACCTGTGCACTGTCATGACTTATCTTTCTTTCAGCTAGTCTTTTTCTTAGTTGTTAACACATGCTGACGTACATTAGCAAAGTTGATGAGGTAGACTTAACAAAGGCATTTTCAAAATTTGCATCATTCACTCTCACACTCAATAACTTTTTCAGTCTCCAAGACTATAAAGTTCTGGTTTTGCCAATACTGGTCACCAGTTCAGATCAGTAAACTCAAGATGAGCAATCGTCAGCCATGCAGGAGAGCTAAATATTCTGTTTTAATGCATCTTCTTCTCCCCTTTTCTCCATCACTTTATGGGAGTGTTCTGTTCCCACCAGGCTGTCAATGAAGACAGAGTTTCTCTTTCATTTACCTGGCTTATATCTCACCTTCTTTACCTGGAAAATAAGAAAAGCAAGATGACCAAGAAAAGCGATGTTCCAGTGTTAACACGGCCCTGCAAATCAACACCTTCCATTCAGGCCAGAATAACAAAGAAAGCAGCAGAGCCATCTGCTGGGTTTTTCCACATCGTACCCTCTTTTTCCCCTGTAAACTGTTTGCTTGGGCAGAATCTGAGAACTTACTTTTTTTTTTAAACTTCTCTGGCATACCCAGTACAATTGGAGACTCTGCTCCCAGGACCATCCGTCGTGGATAATTATTGCATGTGCCCAAAGAGCTGTTTAGAGTTGTTCATTGCAGCTGGTGCAACCTGTTCTGGATGTATTGAGCTTTGCATACCAAGACAGGCTGATCTAAAGACTTCGATCCCCACCAGCGTCCTTTGGACTCCCCCCATCATAACATGCCTGTTGTTGCAATGTACAGAGACTCGTATCTTTGAGAGGAACCATAGGAAAAGGTGTGTCGTATTTGTTCAAAAATTAATTATTGATGTCAGTCAAACTCTTCAGCCTTGAAGGTGTGAAGGGGAAACGTTAAACCCGTGCAAAGGTCAGTTTTACCAGGACCAGCCTATTCAACAAAAGGAACTAAGGCAGAATGATGAATTGCCAACGAGTTCCTGTGTGTTCAAGCAAACAACAAACTATTAACCTGTAAAACCGAACACTGCAATACAGGAATTCAGCTTTGGGATAGTCTTCACTGAAGTACATAAGTAGGAGGTTTTGTGAGCAGCAGACCAGACCTGTCCATTCTTTCCTCTATATTTTAATCTTAGATTCAGTAACTGAGCACCAAATATGGAGAAACAAGATCATGCAAAAGTAGTTTTTGAGAGAAAAAGGGTGGCTCTGCAGCTATGCACAAAGGTAAAAAGCAGAGGACACTTTTGCCAGACTAACTTCACTTTTGGTTAAAATAGATATCCAGATTCCTGTGGACTGAACAAGAAAATGCTGGTGGTATACAGAAAGAAGCAGCAGCAAATGGACCTTCCATTGCTGGATACTGGAATCTATCAATACAGAACAAATTTTAATAAAATATTCCTTTGTTTATTATCCTTTTGTTTCAGAAGCAGGCCACTTGTGAAATAGGAAATCTCCTGAGGTCAAATCTTTTGTTGAGTTATACTTAAAGAATAAATGCAAGTAAGCCCAGTAAATTACACAACTATATATTGGTTTGGATGGAAGAGCAAATGAGTAAAAAATAGAAGTTTTGACAATTGTGTACTTCAGAGCCCTGAAACCAGCACTCTTCCCAGTCTCCCCCAGTTATTGGGATGAAGATTCTTTCATGAATCTGTTTTTTTCTGTTAAAAAATTGGAGCACTCATTAAGTGAAGACTCAAAGACTGAAGTAACACAGACAGCTGCCACTGGCATGTGATCTATGGTCCCAGCTCACAGAGAGTTTTTAACGTAATGGAATTACAGCCCCAGGGCTCCCACACTTAATTTGAATATGAACAGACACTTACCCACTTTGCAAGTTAGGAACCTAAAGCAGATCAGACATTTTTTGTTTAGGTCCTTAAAAGTTGTTCCCTCTATGTGCTTTCATAGTAACCCATGAGTGTTGAACATCTGGGACTCATCATCTGTTTTCTGGTGACTATGAGGTATCTCATATTTTGAGGAGGCCCAGCAAATCTCAGTGTATCGTCCAGTAGGTTACTAGAGTGTGTCAAAAGAACTTAGTGACCAGAGTCTCTGGTCATCCAGCTTCATCCGGGCAAGGCCTACCTGATTTTGATGGGAAGCCACATCTGTTTCAATCTCTCATACATGATTTTGCGACTGCTAACACTGATTTGATTTAGGACATAAGCTTACACCAAGAGACTCAAAAAAGCCAGGAAGCATTCCATTTTCCATGATAAAAATAAATTTTCGAGATGCTTCTTGGAAATATGCATACATTTTTAAAATAAACCACACCAAAGAAAGCAAACAAAGCAAAAGGCTCTGCTAGTTTATGATACCAATTTCAGTTCAAAGTGAAGTCAGACCTATGACTTGGGCTATGTCTGCACTGAATCTCAGGGTCTGCCAGCAAGCCACGGATGTACAGTTGCATAGAATTATAGTTTAAGACAATCAAAACCCTCCCTAACATATGGGGCTACTCCACTGCCTCCTCTTCCTGCCCTATCCTTTCTCAAGTGTTTACAGTCGTCCAATGCAGCACTCTAGTTGTGCAAAACATCCCACTATGTTTCTGTGATGGCAACTGTATCGTGGTTTTCCTGCAGTATGGTGGTTTCCACTCCCCCAGTTTGTTACACATGCTGTCTGCATTGGTGTAGACCATAGAATCACAGAATCATAGAATGGTTTGGGTTGGAAAGGACCTTAAGGATCATCAAGTTCCAACCTCCCTGGCACAGGCAGGGACATCTCCCACTAGACCAGGTTGCTCAAAGCCCCATCCAACCTGACCTTGGGTGGACACCCTCCACCCTTCCAGGGATGGGGTAGCCACAGCCTCTCTGGACAACCTGTGCCAGTGTCTTACCACCCTCACAGTAAAGAAGATGAAGTAGATGCACTTCAGCTGGCTTATTGATCCTGTCATATTTTTGCAAGGAGAAGGCCTAATTCCTACCTGATAATCCCCAAGCACTACTGTGATCTCTAGCGCATCAATATCCCTGGTGTCTTTGCTATCACATGCCACTCCATCTCCTACCTCCACTGGGACACCAGGCCTAAGGACCTCGCTAACACATGCTGTCCCACAAACATTGATGTACCATCCCCAGGCTTACCTCCAGAGAGCCTGGTTTTATTCCTTTCCCCTTCTTTCAAGGAGTCCTCTAAAATCCTCTGCAAAAATCCTTTTGCCCCTTTGGGATGGGTGCACCTGGTCTGTCACCAGCAGTCCTGGTGTTGTGCAAACCAACCTATGGTCACAAAACCCCAAAAGTCCTGCTGGTGACACCAGGCTCGGAGCCAGGTATTGATCTGATGGGTCTTCCTGTTTCTTCCCTCATTATTTCCTGCAACCAGAGGAGTAGAAGAGAACGGAACTTGTGCTCCTGATCCCTTAACCAGCTAGCACATAGCATAACACACTCAGCACTATCCTTGAGGGTGCTCTCTGCATCCACAAATGTCAAAGGCAACAATCCTTGGGAGGCAAAGATGTTAATGCAAGAACAGGTCTGCAGGATTTGAAGGGGAGCTCTGGGTACTCACCACATTATTTTACAGGGTCCAGGACTATAAAAAGCAAGGAAAAAAAAAATCCTGTTCTCATTAGGGTCTGCAGACTTAGCCTGCCTGAGAACGGAAATAACTTCCTGCGTTGCGGCTACACTTGGATTGCGCACGCAGGGGGATGCTTAGACACACGCTTCTATTTCACATACTTGGCAGGTTCTGAAGATTATATAGATCATCTTTGTTTGGCTGTGGTAGTGAACAGAAGACCTGATCAGACGGATGTAAACACACTTGGGTGATGCCACCTCAACTTGGAGTCCAACACAGAGAATTCACCGGAGTCCAATTTATCTACATGCATTTTTAAAGGCTTCAGACCTCATTTGGAGCAGCCCAGGCTCAGAACTAAAGTGCTGACACCCTTAGCAGAAAGACAATTCAGCTGGCTACAAACATCAGCTGCTCCGTTTGCATCTGTCATCGCAAATATATTTTGGTTTTAGATGGGAGAAGAAAAGAAAACAAACACAACGTTCTCTGGTTAAACAGAAACAGAGTAGGGAATCACTGAGACTTTCTAAAGGGGAGTTTATTTAATTTATTCTTCTGTACACACAGCTAGTTTGCTAGGATATTATAACTCAACTCATTTCTCTGGTGACCCATGGCAACCTCTGGATCAAAAGGATTACTCGTGACTCATAACTTACCTTGGCTAAATATAAATATAGGGCTTTAGGTTAAGTAATCTAGGCCTTAATCAATAAAACATTTAAAGTGACAGTACAAGAAGGGATTTCAAAAGTTGTGGTATTATCATGTTAACTCCTAATACCTGAGTTTCTGGGGCTCTCCTATTCTGGTTTTAACACAGAAGCCCCACACCAAGGATTTCCATGCATTTTGTGCGTACAAGTACAGCTGCATACGACTGGAACGTTCTCCTGTTCCACAGCAGACGTATGCTCGTTTTTCCCCACAGGAAATCCAAGCAATTGCCCCTGTGTGGAATACCACAATTAGGTGACCATAATTGCATACGTAATGAGCTTGTGTATGTTTTGAGAGCCAGCTTCTCAGATGTGGCCACCTAAATGGATATCTAAATCTCATTTTTGGGTGCTGAGGTTGAGCAAAAATGTATGAAAGTCTTATTTCATATAGTTAAATTGGACCATTTAAATGCCCAACACTTGCTTAAGTGCCTGTATTTCCATATGAGATCTTAGGTGCAAATCAGCCAGCCCTGTGGGCTAGCGTTGGCAACCAGAGGTTGGGAAAATACAAGTCAAATAAAATATGACTCCTTTAAAAGACGTCTGGAGGCTTTCCAAACAACTACAGGGATGTAGAGATTATGAAATGGTTTCTTCTCAGGCTGAGGGACCTGCAGGGTCATTCCTGGCTCTAGCCATGGTGGCTGGCTGAGGGAAGGGGTTGCCAGTCCTTGATACCAATCTAAACCCTGTGGCTGCAGTGAGCAGAGGGTGAGCACAGAACAGGGTTCCTCACTCCGAAGGTAGTGCGGCTTCTACAAGCCTTCCCTTGCTGGGCGAACTCAGGGGTGCTTGTTATCGGTGGTACCCTTCTCTACAGCTACCCAAGGGCCGTGGAGATGTGCACAGGGACAAGGTGGAGTCTTAGACATCCAACATTTTCTTGTGTTCGTAGTACAGCTTAGCTAGCCTGGAGCAAGGAATGAAACACAACCTGGGGCAACCTCACTGATGTCCGTTTTCACACACAGATGGATGGGACAAGGGGCAGTTCTCCATCAAACCATCCAGTTGCAATCTCCAAGTGTACAGGCACCAATAGATCAAACTTCATATGAAAATTGTTTTCTGGCTGGGTCGTAGGTTTAAAAATTGATAAGAAGCTGGTTTAATCTGTAATTATATTAGTATTATTGACCAGCTGGCACTTTACAAACAAGTACAAACTATGCTGTCTGCCACCCATAGTTCCACTGATTTCAGTGGGAAGAGTCTCGACTAACACACTTTCCTCAGAACTTGCCTCAGTTTACAAATATAGAGGAACTACAAGTTTCAGATATTAAATAACTCCATTTTTTCCTTTCCGAAGGAAAGAGCCAAATTTGTATCTGGTTTTTATTCTTGCTCAGGGTAATGGAAAAGAGAAGATGAATTGTGGCCTTAAAACCCCATCCGTGAGTTCTTCAGTATGAATTATTTTATATAATTCACAGAGAAGGTGACATGATTTACATCAATATATACAGTTAAATCGTTCGATATTGTAAACCATTAACAAAGAGGGATGAAGGGCTTATGAAGAGGAGTGGAGAGACCACAGTGTTATGGCAGAATGAAAAGTTTCTGGACATGCAAGAAGACATCACATTGTTTCCATTGGAAGATACTTGTGTATGTTTCCTACAGCAACTATAAGATCTTTGGCCTGTGCACTGGACACTGCTCTTTGTTTATTTTTGTTACATAGCAGAAACTTTAGCACAGAAGAGCAGGGCAGATTGTACTTCAACTCCTAAAGTATGAGGAGGAGTCCATTATGGAGGCATGTGTCAGAGGGATGTAACTCACAGCTGATTGGTGTTATCTAGTCTACATTATTCAACCAAGTTCTTGACAGTGCAAGAAGGATAATTTTTACAGCATGAGCTGGTGCTTGCAGAGAGTTGAAGTGCAGTCCTCTAGTGAAGGAGATACAGTCTCAATGTCAGCAAGTTGAGCTTCAAAGCCAGAGCTGCTCAGATATGAATTCTTTGAGTTCAGGGAGTAAGAAAGAGCAAAGCCTTCTGCCTCCCTACATGCAAGAGCTTAGGAGCATGATGCTGCATGGTCCAGGCTAAGAAGACCAGAAGCTGAGGTGGTATCCCTAGCTTCCAGGGGGTGGGTTTGCTGTCAGAGGTTTCCACAGGAGATTGTGAATGAGGGAAGGGTGCAACAAACCCAACAGAGGGATTATTTTGCGAAACAGAACTCACCCTGGAGAAAAAAGATGGGAATACAGTGGCACTAAGAAAGGAACCACAGTGTTGCTGACACAGTCAAGTTTGTCCCCTTCATCAGCTAGTTCTGTTGTCTGCTACAGCTCTAGGAAAAGGAGCAGTTTCCAATCCAATCCAGGGATCTGATATGCTCTTCATCTTGGTAGTGCCTTCAACCTTGCTCTTTTGTTGTTATTTTCTGTCTGATGCTGAAGATCCCTGAGGAAAAAAGCAGCCAGTTTCTATCTTAACAATTCTCACAACTGTGTTTCAAGAAACATTCTTGTTTTCTAAAAGGTGTTTAATTTCCCCACCCTGGGGACCCATTTAACTTTCCTTTCTAATCTCCTAACGATCTGGAATGAGGTCTTTAGTAGTTCTGCTTATTGTGAAACAGCTTTGGGAGATAACTCTTAGTCCATGTTAACCACCCTTCAAATAGTTTTTGTGTAACTATGATGCAAACCCATAATCTCCCAAAGCAAGTTTATAACCATTTTAACAACCCAGAATCAAGGAGGTTATTGCAGGATGGGCAGGGAGAGAGGAGTGAAGAACGGACCGAGGAAGCACAGTTTAGTTTGTCTTCCAAACAGCTCTGTATCTCTTACAGCTTTACAAGGATGAAGTGACTGGTGAACAAACAGAGAGGCCTAATCTCAAACAAAAAAAAAAAGGGGGTCCCATTCTGATCAGCAGCCTTCTTCTAGAAGGTCATATAAGCATATACATGTTTCTTTGCAGGGAGACAGATGCTTGAGTTTCATAGGACTCAACACCTTCAAACGTAAATGAAACATACCCTCGGGATAACAAATATTCCAAGCTCTGACCTCTGAACGCACACATGTAGCAGCTGTGCACTCTTTGGGGACATCAATGGCCAGTGAAAAGAGAGTTAAAACTTTGTATATGAATATTGGAGAATAGTGTCGGACAAAGTCTACCTCTGACCACCCTCTCTGGGCCTGCCTTTTGATAGAAGCAGCCCAGCACACACCAAGGACAGAAGCAGATGGAGCTTCAAAAATAAGATAGTTTCAGCATCCTTGCGGATAAGCCTCCCAAGAACACAGAGCAGAACACACAGTAAGGGGCAGAACTCCTTCTAGAAGAAGACAAAAACCACTAAATATCATTTTTGACTGCTTTTTGTTTACCCAATTGCTTTTAATTAAGCCTCACTTGCTCTGGGGAGCCAGCCAAATGTGGAGAACAAGAAGGAAAGCAAGAAACCCAACTCCTCAAACCTTTGCTCACTCCCTGAATTTTCACAGCTCTAAAACACCATCTTCCTCCATGGCAGCACAACGCTTTGGTCTAAACCTGCTTGTGAGAATTTATTATCCCTGTGCGCAAGTCTTTGAAACCGTGATTTTAACGGTAATAATTTCTGAGCAGCGAAATTCATGAGAGGCTGTAATATAATGCCAAGTCTATCCTATTATGGTTTTAATTGGAATATACATTTTATGTGTTGTTAGAGAAATGTTACTGTCCTCCTTACGCTTAATACTATATGAATAGCTAAAGCCCTCTAATGACCATGTAATTTATTGTCCCTATAGTTATGGCATTAAGCTACAAGTCACCTAATACTTGCAAACATTGTAAACTCCAATTACAGCTACACCAGTGATCCTTCTGTCAACTGAGCTAAAAATGACTGAGTGATAAGGTTAAGCACTGAGCCACGTAACGCAGTTATCTGGAGCTCAGCACCTGTACTACAGAGAAATGTCCAATAAACTATGGTTAAATAGTTCTACTTTGTTATCAGATATAAGTACAGCAAATACAACCAGCTTCCAGAATGATGCTGATCACCCTGATCCCACCAATCTTTTATGTATTTGTCAGCTTTAGCCTAATTCGCTGCTAATGGTCAATCACTGATTCTCAAGAACTTCTTCTCAAGAGATTTCACAGGCAACAGCATGGATTCTGACTACCCCTATGGAAATCTTGGAATTTCATGAAAAATCACCTGCAGTTTCTATCCAAGGTGGGATATTCTTTTCAAATATCTAGCTAACAACAGAATTCAGAGAATTGGGGGACCGGTTAGACAGCTTTTGACTTGTGATAGGAACTGGTTGCCATTTGAGGGTAACCTTTACCTAGAAAGCAAAATAACCTTCAACAACAACTGTAAATGGTCAGAGTACAAAAGCAGACCTGTAATATGAATACTTTTTATCTGGCAACTTCAACCAAGGAGTCAAGAGAAGTCCATGTAAAAAGATACGCTAAAGATCAACCAGAAAAAGTCTCCCAAAATGGAAGACCTCAAATGTGGTAACTGGAGATTTGGCTAGTGGCAGAAGACTTTTACAGTCTTGGTTCTTCATTGGCTTCTTCTAAATGGGAAGGATGTTAATCCTAGTCTGTAGACCAGAAGAACAGCAAGCCAAATGCATGAACTAACTCACCTCCATGCAAGGTTTGTTACCAGAAAAAATGGCTCTTTGGGATCATCAATAATTTTATCTTCAACAAGGTTTTTCATTCGTCTTTGCTCAGAAAAAGGGTGGGTGGAAACAAAAGAAGCTATCTAGACCAATCCCCTTTCTGAGTAGTTCTGCACCCTGTAATTTTTAAGAGGCTTCCAGATACCTAGCCCTCGTATCAGCTTTTCAAACTTCTGTATTCTGAAAATAGAGTTAAAATTCAACCTCAGAAGTGACCTAGGAGTCCAGGTGGGATCCCAGAAAGAGAGGGCAACTTTGAAAGTTCATGCTATGAGGTTTCATTTCCTTTGTAAAAGTGGGGCTGTGTGAGAATTATAATTTTATTCACTGACAATATCATGTTCACCTACAGAGTCTCTCGTGCTGCCCAATTTGCTATTGATCACGTGCTTTATAATACCATAGTGTACAAAAGTACCGTAAAAACCCATGTTGGTCTGTTTTATGTCTTATAAAAAGACATAGATTTTATGTGCATATAGATATTCCCACAAACTGTAATTTGCATTTGTTTTGGAGGGTTTTAAGCCACACAAGAGACACCCAGCAGCAGTCACACTGAGAATATTACCAGTGTTAGCGGAAATTGTCTCCTGGATGATCCATGATGTCTGGGTTATTTCTCCAGCTAAGCAGTCCTTTCGGAAGAATACACGTAGCAAATCAAGTGCACAAAATGGATAAATCACCTTTCCTCACTCGTGATTAGTGATTGCTTCCTTTAGCCACCTCACGTTTCTGCAGCTCAAAGAGGTGGACTGAAATTTGCTCAAGAGGAAAATGGCAAATTGTGCATTTCAGCTACACATTTTTGAGAGGAATGAGCACTCAAGCTACATTTTGTGACACATCTGAGATTTGTGTGGCTTCATACATTTCCCGTGACCATCCAAATATTCATGAAGAATTAATAACGTGGTCCTGCTTTTAGCAAGTTCCATTCATTCTTATTTGTATCTGGCTATAATCAGCACCGAGACCCCAAATATTGGATGACTGCATTTGATTCTTGAGTTCTTTTCTTTTTGTTTATGTCAAAGGAAATTAGCTGGAAGGAGCCTGACGAGGAAATCGAGCAAACTGTGGAAGGTCGAGAGGGCATTTCACTGAAATGTAATATAATAGGTACAATTTAAACAACGACAAATCCCATTCACCTCTTTTGTTTTCTTGAAGTGTTTAGAATTATTTTTAACCATCTTTATTAATAAATAAAATTGTTCTATTAGTTTGTCATACATTTGGATTTCATTTATTTTAGAACATTTTCCAATCATCTAAAATTAAACAGATGTCACTGGGCTCATTTAGACCTCAAATAACCCTCGCAACAAAACCAATTACTCAAGGGTGAGCTGGAAGTTGGAATTTTATAATAAAGAAAAACTGGAAAATTAGAAAAGAAGGAGAAGAAGAATAAGGAGAAGGAGAAAAAGAAGAAGAAGGAGGAGGAGGAAAAGAAAAAGGAGGATAAGAAGAAGAAGAAGGAGAAGGAGAAGGAGAAGGAGGAGGAGGAGGAGAAGATGAAGATGAAGATGAAGATGAAGGTGAAGATGAAGATGAAGATGAGGAAGAAGAAACATTGCCAGTACCCTGTCTACACAAATGTTAGCGCAACAACAGAAGATCTCTTTTATTGTTGGGGGAAAGGATGAAGCCAAAGAGTGAAAGTTCAGAAAAGTCAATTTACTCCCTGAATGCTCCAATTGTTCCCTTTCCAGTGGAAATTAGTCAAGAAATCTTTCTTCCAGCTTTCTAGCTCTGTCGTGGGGATGGATAAGAGGACAAAGGTTTGATTTTGTTCTGAAAGTTGGTCCTGATGGTCAAAGAAATTTCCAAAACTTCATGATCACTTCTGGGAAAGTGCAATCCAAGGAAATACAACAGAATGGACAAAGGCAGAACATCTCACCCTCAGAACAACACTTCCACCTACTGTAAGAATGAAGGGGTTTCATTTTGCCCCATAAGGGCAAATTGTGATGTTGGGGAGATTTTAGGTTTGCATCTCTACTAGCTTCTTCAAAATTTCTACCCCCTCAGCTTGGACTTAGCTCCACGAGCAGCTGATCTGATGTTTGGCACAAATGGGGAGGCAGGTCTGCCACAGGAGAGCTGGAGGTGAGGGAAGAGGCTGATGTCAAGCCATGGCAAGGACAGGTTGGAAACTGGCTGCAAAATGTGCCTCAGGGGCGTTCCCCAGCAGATATCTCAAGGGACAATGTTAAACCAGTACAAGACACTTGGGAGGAATAAATGGCTTCTGTTGGCCCTATAGAAAGGGAAGCTTAAAAACATGGTAGAAAGCAAACTGCTTTCCCCTTTCCCTTGCCTTGCCAAAGAGGGAACTGGGTTCCCAGCTCTGTAAGCATCTCCAGATTTACAGGGATGTGTCTGAGATCAGACATGAAAATCCAACTCTTGTGATTTCTTCGCTGAAAATTAGAAGCTGAATTTTACTTTGCTGAGCAGGAGGGAAATGAAAATTGCTTTTCCTTTGTAACCTGAGAGGCTTAGCCAAGTTCTCCTGGCAAACTGCAAAGATCTGCAGTGGCCTCTGCCCTAAACTATACCATTCTACTTAGCAGGTAGGATTGCTAAATGGAGACCTAGAAAAATGAATAATGTATGGTAAGAAAACTATATTACCATAAGTTTAAAATCCTGCTGCTAGAGGCTGAAGATCTCTCTGAAATACTATCAAGCACAAGGGGAAGGGAGTAGAGGGCTAACATCTGAAAAGAAATTTAATCATTGACCTCTGAAAATCACAGTTTAGCTTTTTCTTTTTTTTTCTTTGCGGATACAGTAGCCGCAACTCTCTGCCTGACCCAACATTAACTTTCTACAAATTATAACAGATGATTTATAAAAACACCCCTTATTGCCTTGACCTATTTTATGTCTGCTCTCACCTCCCGCACAGCTGTATCCTGTGGGCTTAGATAGCTGAGTTGACGTGCTGGCTTGTTACGTTGGGACTGAAGTTGATCTCTTGAGTCACAAAGGCCATTCCTAGAGAGGCGCCACAGTCCAGCAGAGCTTCTGTCCGGAGGAGAAGTATCCCCGATGTGCAAAGAGAAAAGAATGTGGCAGATCTGATGGAAAATTCACATTGATGAGCAATGGGTAGGAGTCCCTTGAATGACATGGGCTGTTCTGAGCACAGATGGGGAAGGAGAGAGCACTCTACTTTGAAGATCCATCCAGACCAGTGTCAGGTCTCTGGCATCCAGCCAGCTGGGTTATGGTGGGGATCAGCATCCTAAACAGCAAAGAGTCACTTACAGCACAGAGGGATGCAAAGCAAGTAGAGAGCTCTCCAAAACAGCCCCATTCCTGCAGAATCTTTCAGGCAGAGTGAGGACTCTGAGCATCCTGCTACTGAAACCCCCTCTCCAGCAGCTGGGAGGGCGCAGGCTCTGCCCTGCCTGCTGGCTTCTGCCCACCCTGGGCTTGGTACCTGGGCTTAGGGCTAGGCTCAGGTTTGCAAAGCCAAGTGACTCAAACCCATGGCATCGGCAGCGAGCTAATCTAACCCCTCTGCCAGGGCTTTGCTGCTGGGCAATCCAGGGGATTTGCCCCAGGGAGACACGAGGACAATCAAGACATGGACAGTATGGACATATAGGGCACGGAGCTAATACTGTAGCAATATGGCAATGGCTATCCCAGTGCAAGCAACACCCTTGTTCCTTGTGTCTTACTGTCGCCGTGCTCCTGGACACCAGGGACTCGTGGCCCTAAGGAGAACATGCAGGTTCAGATGGTCCTTGGCTGAGGACTTTCTCCCCTGAGTAGATTGTAGCCACCACCGTTGCTGTGCTTGAGGTGTTTTCATATCTGCTCAGCCACAAACCCTTAAAAATGCTCCCGCATCAAACAAACAAATAAATAAATAAATAAATAAATAAAACGGGGGGACTTTTTTCCTTCTGAGAAGCCAAAGAGCAGAAGAGTTTTAAGGAAGATTTCACAGACAGAGGTCCTCAGTGTCTTTGCTGGGCTTTGCATGGAAGCCCTTCTGCCACACACTCAGATGACGAGCCTCTGCTGCTATACCCAGCACCAGAGTCTCTGGTCAAGTTATCCACCCGCTGCTTGTAAATAACCTCCGACAACAGACAGAACCAAACCAATGATTGTCGTGGACTTGTACTGAGTTTTTCTTGCAATAAGATCCCCAGACCTGCCAGGAGCGTGTTTCGGTTAACGCAGCATGCTGCTGCAGAGAGAAACGTGTTGCTCTAACTTCAGCCTTCACAGAATGCAAACATCCCTCTTCAGATTTCAGTTTTTCAGGGGGGTTTTTTAATTTTTTTTTTTTTTTTTACATTTGCCTCCCCCTTTTACTTAGTACTTTCCAGGTTTAAACAAACAAAGGCTGCTCATAGAGGAGGAGCAAAAGTGGCTTTCATATTTAATAACTCTTAAATCTTGTTCAACATGTGGCAATTGTTAGGTAGATTTGAGCTGCAATTAAAGAGGCACCCTTCTTTCTCTTCAGCAACAATATAGGCTCTTAATCCGACTAAAACCGTCATATTTTAAGAGCTGAGATCATCCTGAGGCAAATGGTATCCAACTTAACATGGGTCTGTTTTTCATAGGGAAGTTTAA
Organism: Coracias cyanogaster; assembly: GCA_033124195.1. Lineage (NCBI taxonomy): Eukaryota > Metazoa > Chordata > Aves > Coraciiformes > Coraciidae > Coracias > Coracias cyanogaster. Next base: position 37,818 of record JAVSBS010026339.1, on the reverse strand, counting down.
AAGTTAAAGTTCACTTTCCTAAAAGTCTTCCATTAAAGAGACGGAAGCTCTGAGAGCTCTTTTCAAGTATCCACAGGTACCTACATCATACAAAACAACATCTGGGGGACTGAGGGGAGAGAATAATTACTGAAATTCCTTTGTGGAGCCCCTTTTTCTCTAAGAGCCTGAGTTGGGACTCTAAATAGAAGTGAGATGAGGGGGTTTTGTTGTCTGATTATAGATTTGACTGCAGATGAAAGTCCTATTTGTGTGACTCAGCCCTCGCAGTGCTCACAGGTCCGATGTGGATAACTGATAAAGGCTGTGAAAGACAGGAATAAACAGTGATAAAACAATCGAGTGCATCTTGGCTTCCAACCAAAGCACATGTTTCATAAAACCTGCACGGCTGAGGGGGAGATATTTTTGTTTCCTTTTGTGGTGCCGAGGTGGCTGTAAATATCCGTAAGCAGTATGGGCTTGAACCTAGTTCGTACCATCATCGTGGTGGCCAGGCTGGCAGGATCTGCTGTGGCTGGTGCCCTCAGTGGCACCGGGCTGGGTCAGGACACCAGGCTTGGGGGTCCAGTTAGTTTTGCAGCTTTTGGGTTTACAATTCATTTTTTTTCAACCACAACCTGAGGAGAGGACCACAGGCAGGTAGCGGGGTTAGAAGCTGACAGCGATGGCGAAGCGCACAACAGGGTTAAATAAATGCATTGATAGAGGGAAAATATTGCCTTTCTGGTCTTGTCCATATTTCACATCCAAGTTCCTCTTCTCAGCATTAGTTCAGGTGCCTCAAATCCCCATTTCCCCACCATAGCTCCCACTCCCTAATCAGTGGCTGTTCCTAATGCCTGACCCTCTTTCCCTTTTTCTTTCTCCATTTTTCACAGACCTTACACTCCAGAGCAATTTTAGCTAAAGCCGTGAGCCCTTGCTCTGATTTAGAGCCTTCATCTGTGCGAAGGGAAGAAAGCCGCTGTGACAGTGTCTTTCAGAGGATCTGTACCAAGAGGTGTCTATTAATATCCACTAGTCACGCTGCTAAACCTCCTCTGAAAAGGTTATCCTCTATTGTAAAGGCTCAACAAATGAGAACACCAAGGGACTCCCCTCATTTGTAATACCTGCAAATGACTTGAATGGAAATACCTCCACAAACTATCAAAGTTTGTGGAGGGCGCAAAATTGGAGAGGGAACAAATAACGAGGAACAAGGGATTTGAATCCACTGGTTGCCTGGGCCAGTGAATGGAAAATGCAGTTTAATGTACAGAAACACAAAATAATAAGCCTGGGGCCAGCAAAGCAGACAGAAGGATATTATACTGAATGGTGATGCATCATATTGACCAGTGAAGGGATTTAGAGGTCACCGCTGAAAAATCCTTGAAGCCTTAAACTTGGCATACAGCTAAAATGAAAATAACTACAGGAAAGCAGCAGAGCAGTGGAGGCAAAGGGAAGGGATGCAGCCTTCCTCTGCTATCCGTGCAGCAAAACAGCACCGGGAATTAGCTCTAATTGGTGCCATACCATCTCCTCCTGGGCAGTGCAACACAGAGACACTCAGGTCACCCATTCCGCATGTACCCCAGCTCCTGTCTCAGCCCAGCATGAACGGACACGGAGGAAAAGCCAGCCCAAGGTGATCACTTGCTACGGACAAAGAACAGGGGGATGCTGCGCGAGTTCTCTCCAAGGCTTAGTGATGCTGCTGAGCAGGAACGCAGGAACCCAAACCTCCAGCTTGCTTGCTCTTTTGGCACTGACAAGTAAGAAAAGCCAAAGCAGCGAAAGCCCGGGACCCGTGCCAAGGTGCAGAACACCCACCCAAACCCTGCAGCCACCCGGGGGACCTTAGACCATAGACTGTGTCTATGACCTTACTGACATATTTGCAATGACCTGTCAGATACAAAGTGCAATAGTGGAGGATGGGAGAAAAGAAACAAAGGTGATAAGGTAATGCCTTTTCTTCCCCATCTCCCTAATGAGCAGTCTCATTTAGGTATTTTCCATCTCCTTGCTCTGCCAGAGTACTTCATCCCTCTTCCCTCACAGCTTTCCTGCAAAAACAGCGACCACAAGAAATTTTAAAGGCTGTTCCCGTCCCAGCTGATTCCCTGTTTGAACTGCTACCTTCCCCCATTCTTTCTTTTATAGTTGTATTTGTATCATCCGTAATGCAATGATTTGTAGGACAAATAAACAACCGCTAAGCTTTACTGAGCTGCACTGCTGGTGAGCTGCAGGTAAAGTGCTCCATAAGCTCATTAGCAATATCCTTGGAGTAGCCTGGTCCCCTGCAGGCCTGAACCTGGGACATTGAGGAGGACATATAGTTATACATGATGGAAAATAGTAAGCAAGTTTAGCGTGGGTCTGAAACAGCAGTTCACACACACACATACCCCCAGCCTTGTAAGAGATGTGTCAGAAGGACCAGGCAGGGAAGTGTTTTCTCAGAGCTTGGCTTGCTGGGCAAGAGCATCACCTCTGCTGGCTGCTCCTGAGTTAATTCTGGTTTTTCCCACCTGGGGGAGCAGCAGAGATTCCAAACCAGCCTGGCAGGCTGCCAGCACCGGTCCTGCCTCCTGGGAGGTCCAGACAGGTAGGACAGAGAAAATACCTCTGGGGTTATGATGGAGAGAAGCCTCCATTCCTCGCCCTCTCCTGTCCTTCTGCAGTGCCTTCCCCTCTTCTTCTCCATTCCTTCCTGCCGCTTCTGTCCTCCCACAGCTCCCCAAAACCCTGCAGAGGACAGGGTTAGGAAGGACAGTGGGGAGCAGAGGGGGTTTCATCCTGCTGCCAAACAGGGAGATACTGAGGCTGGAGTCTGGCAGAGGTGCCTGGTCCAACCAGGCAGGGTGAGGGCTCTCAGCCAAAGGAGGACCTTGCTAGATGTGTGACATCTGGCAGTCACCGGCACTGTCTGTTTTTCGGCTGGTCTGCCTCTGGCTGTTTTCTTGTATAAATGGATAGACAATCTGGATGTGTTCCAGCTGAATTAGTGCACACGTGATGCTCAAAATGAGCTTGAGGATAGAAGTACATTACTGACCTATTATGATGCTTAAAATACAGGACCTGGAATCGCTGCCAAGTCCCCCGTCCAGATGCCTGTCCTGGCTGCCTCCCAGCTCCCATGGCAGGTGAGACAGATGTCAGACTTGCTTTTTTGCCTTGCTCCTATGTTCCTGTGGGGGGAAAAAAAATGAGGACACAGGCCTGAAGCCACAGAAAAGCCCTGAAGATCTCATGTGGCCACAGGTCCTAGTGCAGAGACTTGCCCATAGCCAAGGTGGAGCCCCGGTGTAATTCCTGAGGTCTAGATTACACCATGCACATTGCATGGAAGTTTCATTACATACCAGTTGATAACCTGTCAGTTTGATCTATGACAATTTCTTATTGCATAAATAAGATTGTCATGCTCTCTGTACATTTCCTTTGCAGAGGCAGAGGAAATCTTTCTGCTACTCACCGTATTTGAAATATAAATATACCAGCTAAACTCAGGTTTCCTTCTTCTTTTTATTATTTTTTTTAATAATTTTTGTAGCTCCAGCCCTCTGCTACAGATCACTATTTTCCAAGCCAGGCTTTACACCAGAAATCCAGCGACACAGAAAAATGAGACTGAATGCAATGTTCCGTACTAGACTTTCAGAGTTTTCTAAAAGGAGTCGGAAAAGACTTGGGAGCACACAGCTATTTTCTGTGCCTGCTACCGATCCCATCAAGAGCTTAAAAACCAGCCCTAAAGGTGCTTTCTTGTCTTAATGAGCTCATTGCAATGGTAGAGCAAAGATGAGCAGTTTTCTCTCCTGCTCTTCCATTAGTGTACCATTAAAAGATGAGAAAAACGACAATAATAAACATGAGGGAACTTGCTGCAGCTGTGCTTGTCAGCTCCAGACATTAGTGTGGCTAATTCCGATTGGGAACAGTTCCTGGGCTCGGTGATAAATTAATCCCAACTCTGATAGTATGCAAAGATTTCTCTATGCATAAGCCGAAAGAAAACTTCCTAAACTGCTTACAAAATCCCTTTTACAGTTATTTTGGTGACTACACACCAAAATATTTAGTCTGTGTATATTTTTTGGATACAGTGCAATCTATTTTTTTATTTTGATTAAATGATATTAGAATAGGATATGCTTCATCTAAAAGAAAAAAAATTACACTCAAGCTTGCACTGAAATTGCAGACGTATGAAGTACAACTGAAGAGGGTTAGGGCTGTGTTCCTGGAGATAAGCTGCAACTGTTTTGTAGGGAAAAAGCAGCACCGTTGAACGCCTCCTGAGAATGGCCTGAGCTTCATTTCATATTGCTGGTTTTGGAAAAAAACCACAGACTCACTGCTAAAATCAAGAAACATCATAGCATTTCCTGGTTTATTTTTTTTCTCCCATCCTTGCTGTGTCAGTGTTGGTCCACTGGCAGAAGGACATGGCCCAGAGGACATGGAGAAGATCCACTGGCTAGATGAAAATCCCCAGGGCAATGATTCAGATTGACCAGTGCTTTGGAGAGACACGACAATAAGGATGCTGGGGCAACGGGATCATGGACAACTGGGCATCTCCTTCCAGCTGTGTCCTGCCCTCCACCATCTCTAATTCCTGTGCTTTCTCCCCGACGTTCAAACTCACACACCACATTCATAGTGCAGTTGATTTTGGTCGCACTCCTGCAAGAGCTACGGGTTTCAGGAAGCTGTTCACCTGGGCAGTTTCATCTCAGCCCTGATGAATAACTTCATTCTGGAATAACAAATATAAACAGAGGGAAGGCTGCTCGCCACAAGGATTCCTTTATGCTGTGCCGTGAATTGTTGGCCGGTGGCCATTTAACATTGAAAGGCAAGAGCCACCTGTGTCAGGTGTGTTTAAAGTTCATATTGACTCCTGCCCACCACTATTTGCATGATGGACAACATCAGAGAAAGGTGCATTTAGTCATTAATTTTTGCCTGACACAGGGAACAGAAAAGAAAAGGAGCCCTTTTCTTCCAGGCACAGCTTTTGTTTTCCAGCGTGATCAGTCAACTACCAGCTCTGCGTCACCCGGCACGGGCCAAACCCAGGTCTAGAGTGTCGGGGACATTTCAGGGTCCCCTCCTGCCCCAGCAGCCCACACCCAATGGGTCCCCACATCCATCTGGTCCCTACACACCCTCCTCCCTGTCCCTCACTGCCTTCCAACCTTGCTGGATGTGAAGATCCACTCAGCCTCACACAATGCAGTTTCCTGGGAAGGGATTAGAAAGCGAGCTGCTGTGTGGTATATTTGTTATGGCCATGACTTTCATGAAGAAAACTGTGAGTTCTAGCAGGTTTGGGAGATTTTGTAACCCCAGCCAGCCTGCTACCGACTCCTTCATGAATTTTTACAGCTTTGGCTCCGTTCGCAAGCGGTAGAAAATGGAGTTTTTTAATGGGTTTAAGTTATTAGTTACGTATTGCCAAAGGGCGTAACATTCTTTATGTCGTAAAATAAAGTTGGTTTGTCTTCTCTCTGTTTCCCACAGCACACAGTGTTACATACAGTGCACCATTGTTGGTTTTCTCTCTGAAGCTGGCTGTGGGGAGGGCTGGGCTGTGCCGGTGCATCAGCCACGGCTGCGGTGATTGCTGCGGGCGCAGGATATCATACTGCCTGTAGCCCATAGAGACCCTGGAGACCCCCATCCCTTGTGGGAATTCCTTTCCCATCGGAATGGAGGGGACTATAGGTGGGACAGTGCATGGCACAGCTCAGCAAGAGGGCTGGAGGGATCTGTAAAGGGGTTTGGAGTTGAGGGCTCAGTGGTGGTATGTGACACTGGAGGATTTATAGGGTTTTCTTTCTGCTCCCTAATGGGAAACATTGCAGGAGGGAAATTAGGATCTCTACCCATACTGATGTACCTCGCCAGTGACCAAAACATCTCCCTTCCACACACACTTATCACATGGGATAAATTTGCAGTGTCTGGCTGCAAACTTGGCAGTGGCCTTTGGGCGGATGTCGTGGAGGGCAGAATTTGCTTGATTAGTACAAATACCATCTGTAGGCTTGGTTCGGATGAGCACAGTGTTTTTGAAACAACCCATTTTGCTTATATAAGGCCTAGCGATGTAGCCAAAATCTGCAACACATATCTGGTTTTCTCAAACAATTATTGGTAGGCAGCCAATATTTGTTACTTTTCTCCTGAACAATGAATAAACTACGGCACAGAGACAACTGGCCGCTCTGTACGCTAATGTCAGACAAGAAACCCTCTGCACTAAATGACTCAAACCAATTTATCTCCAGTTAAACAATAGAGACAAGCAAGAAAGAGCCATTTAAATTTGGAGTTGTTCAGAACGAATTTTAGCATCGTTATCTATTGGAGCAGGGGAGTAAATCCAGCCCTTCTTCATAGGTTTTGTAAGTTTCTTTTATGATGCAGCTTTAGGATTTTTGTAGGTTTGTAGATGCAGCTTTAGAATTTTTGTGGTGTTGTATTTTTCCTGACCTAAAACGTCTGCTTCTGACTAACTATAGTTTAGCAGTAAAGCAGTTGTTCCAAGGCCTTATTTCTTCACAGAGAAAAGGGAAGGGCCCTTTCAGCCCTCCTGCAGCTTCTCTCTAACCATTATAAACATGAAATCAGGCCTTGCACCAAAAGCAAAGCTCAGAGATCTGTAGGCAGGGGCCGATTTTACGGCTGTTGTCTGTCTGTAATGCTCGGGATCTTTAGGGACTGACTCTTACACATCGTCATCTGTCACTCGGAGACTGAAAAGAAACAAAAGAAACCAGGGAAACTTTCTCCCAAGTCATTCCAGGCCTGACCCTGGAAACATTTATTACGGGGCTTTGGTGGGATTAGTCCCCATAGCAGTCAGACACTTTGCTGTTCTGCATTGCACATCTTGGCACTCGCGTGGCCTGCGTGAAACCCGGGGGGGGTTGCTCACCTGCCCGAGGTTTCCACGTGTGTCCAAGCATGTCCTGGCTCAGGGCACCCAGTGTTTTCAAAGCTGCCCCTTGCACTTGGAAGGAATCCACCTAAATATTTACACATATTTTGCTCCTATAGTAACAAGAATGTTGCGCTGGCATGTCTCGCATGAACGCGCTGAGCCATACTCCAGCGTTATGCCGTTGATTTAAATAGCACAGCTAGGCATACGTGTGGTTCAAGGATGGGTGGCTTGGAGGAAACATCTCACCAGCACCTGAGAGGAAAAAATACACAGGGAGGGATTAAAAGAAGAAAGGTTGGGGAGGGGGGGGGGTTGCAAAGCTGTAGGATGCCCAGCTGAAGATCTGTGGGATGCCCGGGTCTCCCCCCTGGGCTCTGCTCTGCTCTGCGAGCTGAAAATCCCAGTGAGATGGGAGGGGTTTCAAAAATTAAAATTGATCCTATTAATTCCTGAGCCCGCTCTTTTCCGGAAAGCCAGGCTTTGGCCTAAGGAGATAAGTAGATTCCCGCATTCCCTCCCAATCCTGCTCTGATTTCAGTTAATTTGGAGTTTTACTCAGCATCATTAATTGCACTTCTCATTCTGGATTTGAAAAAGAGTTAAATGTTGTATCTCTGCTAAGTGGAATTTTGCCTGGATGCCGTGATAAAATCAGAGCTTTTGTTAAATTGTGACATGAAGCAGGATGAGAAGCGGGGAGAGGTATTTGAGGAAAATGCTCCATTTCTCTGTGAGGAGCCTGAGGATTAAGCCACATGTTTGTTATAAAGTTGGGCAAACTCCACGAAAACATCTTCAGCTCTGCTTCCAGTTTACAAGAAATACATTTGCAAACTTACCTGTTGTGCACCTTAGTCCCCTTGCTGACTGACACAGTCATGGAAACAAGGAATTGTATGTAAACACTATGGAAGAAAAAGGCAAAGAAAATAATTTCTGAAGTCATATTTGCACAAAGAAACCAACCCCGATTGAATTTCCAACAGTAAATGCTAAGACTAAGTCTGTCAGGGGGAGATTGGCATTAAAAAAAAAAAGTCATATAATAAATTGATTCAAGAAAATAGTATTTTATGCTCATCAAAGACAAAGCTTATGAAATAACCAGTATTGAATTACTCACTGAGCTCTGATCCTACCGTCCTACGAGTTCCGTCCTGCAGAATCTAGTCCATCATTCTCAGAGTTACTACACCCCCTTACTTTTATATAGGTGGTTAGAGATCTTGTTTCTACATAAAATTTCATGCTTTTACAAAAGCAAATTCCAAAGCGAATGTAACTCTTCAGAGCCATCGTTGCCCAGGGTTTTATTGCCAGGCTTGTGAAGTTTCCCGGTAAACACCAACTCCAGGCACTCCGCTCAGTCTCCACTCTTCAGAGGCTGCTGAGATTTCTTTTCCAAACAACACCAAGAACACGCTCCTCGCTAAGTTGTTTTCTCTGTGAAACTCTAGGAAAAAAAAAAACTCCTCTGGCATTTTACAGGTGTAAGGGAGAGCACGGAGAGCCCTACAAGTTTCTTAACAAGGGAGTTTTTTGGCTTTTGCCAGAAGATAATTGCTCCAGTAGTGAGCTGCCGTTAATCCCAGGCTGTGTGCTTGGTGCTGACCTGCAGCCCGGCTGTTTACATCAGTGGGATTTTTAGGGCCAAATTTTGCAGTTAATTGCAGCAGTATAAATCTGGATTCCTAAATCTCCCTCCCCAGGCGTGGGGCTCCTTGGGATTTGACGGCAAAATTCGGGGCTGATCCTGCGGCCGCTGAAATCGGTGGGTCCTGTCTTGCCGCAAAGCACAGGGAAGACCTGGGCAAGGCCCTCGCCCACATTTCCTAACAGCAATAAATGCGAGCAATTAGGGGCTTGGATTGCTCAGAGGAGCAAGGGCTGCCTTATCTCCTCCTGCCGCAAGCCTGGCGACCGGCGAGCCTGGGTGGTATGGGGAGGTGTCACTATTAGAGGGGCTGTGGAGGGGATTAATACCTCAGTGAGCCACATTATGTCCTGTCAGAAATCCGTGCAGGAAGAGCAGGAGCTGGAACTGTGAGCTTTCAGCTTTAAGCCCTGAACTTGGGGCTGTGCAGCAAGATTAAAGCGTCGGGCTTTTAACGTTTTCCCATCAAGAAGTGAGAAATCCTCAATGCATTTAAAGGCATTCCCTGGTTTTCGAGAACCAGTTGAGGCAAGAGACTCATTTGATCTCAGTGCTCACCCCGTTACACTCCCCAAAGTACCGTATCAGGCTGGAAGCTGCTGAGCAAGAGGCCAAAAATCCTTGGTAAATAGGCACCAGGACCAAAATTACAGCCCCGTGGAACTCAGAGTCTGAGGCTGAGGCTCCCTCCTCAGCCCCGAGACGAAGGCTGGCTGCAGATATTGCACGGCAGGACTTCTGCAGAGTGATCCCGGTTATACAAAGGCACTACAGAAAAGTCTAAACATCAAGGTCTCCGCTGGAGGAAAGCACGGATTAAACTGCTCGGTCGCTGCGAAGGGCAGCGAGAAACCGGTAGACAGCGAAGTGATGAAATAATTCCGTAGGAAGAGAGGGGTTTTATTATTCCTGTGGAATTTCCTAGTTTGTTGGTAAATCTAGTTCAGCGGCCTCCGCTTTGCTGTTGCTCACTGCAAACGGTGTGGACATGGGAATATTTTTGGTTGCCAATTATTTATTCAACAAAAAAATACAAATTCTGTGCCAAATCCGGTATTCGCAATCACCAGTTTGGCCCGCGCATGGAAAACAGCACAGAGAATCCAGGTTAGGTGTTTTCTGCAGCAAATTTTCCACCAAAATCAAACACATTTACCTGTGCATGATGAAATAAGAAAATCCAGGAGAATTTCAGCCCTTCTACCTAGAAGTGTGGTGTCCATCTTCCCAGGTTCCTATTTGGATTAACATTGACAGGGGGTAAAACAATGTCCCTGATGCGCTTTGGATCGGTTCTACATTTATTCAACATTCAGAAAATGCAGCATTCAGAAAAAAATAGCCACGATTCTACAGGGCTCGAATCAGGTCCTTTTTTGCTATAGGCAGTTGCTATCCCTTATAATGTGTAATTATTCAGTACTAAATCTGCCAGTGTAGAATTATAGAAGGAGCTATTACCAGCCACGCTGAAAGTAGCTGACAACACTGGCAGGCTGATATTTAATTTTTCTCAGGAAACAGATGAAAGCAGCATCAGTCCGAGAGAAGCAGGCGGGTTACAGCCAGAACGTTGTATTGTAATTTTCAATTCAAGAAACTGTTGTGGGAACAAAGGACAGCAGCGAAAGCAACGATTTCCCCCTTCTAATGCTTGTGAAAACAGCCTCGTGCCCTTTTATTTCCAATGTAGGCATGCGGCATGTATGCACGCTTTTATTTTGTACTTAAAATTGAAGGCACCTCCAGGAGGCGGGTTTATAGGCAAAAGAGAGGAGTAATGAATCTGAAAATACAACCGAAAACTTTCTTCTACGAAAGAAAAAAAAAAAAAGTTTATTTTTCTAAGAGAAAACTAGGTTTGCTAGTGGGCATTGTGTTAACGTGTGTGCTGAGAAGTTAAAACTGATGGAGACCGCAGGGCATAAAGTGCTGTATCCAAGATCAAAATAATGATATATTATTTGAGCTAGTCCTTCTTAACTCACCCTGACAAGCAGCCACAATGGCTTCGGTGAAATTATTTGCATAGGTAAAATACACAGAGAGGGCTGACTGTTAAGGCACACATGGTTTTCCACAAGTACCCGATATTATTCGAGAAATCACAATATATTTAGCTGATTTTAATGTAAAGCTTGTGTGCACACACCTATGTGCATCTGACTGCATTCTGTTCAACCAGCGTGTGAAAAGAGCTCAGAAATGCTAGAAAACTGATTGTCTGAAATTATTTCGTCACGTCTGTGTCAGAAAACACTTGTTCTTGCTCCCATCGAGGCTCATGTACCACAGGCTTCAATGGCAACGGGAGCAGCCCAAAATCCATGAGTATTTGCCTTGTGTTACAGACTGCAGAAGCCACCCAGAAAGGTGACCTGTGTTATTCTCCTGTTCTTGCATGCAAGAGGTGCTGTTTGCTCCGTAGAGAAAAAATACGTCTGAAATTAAACCCAACAAACATATATTCTAACTTCAGCCGATATCTTTCATCACCAAAAAAATGCAAAAAAATAAATACATGAAAATCTAGTTGAGATATTTAATTAAACAAACAATTAAAGATGCCCCCACTGCCAAGCCCTTTCGTGTTAATGCTATTTATTTTTCTCCAAGAGAAACCTTTCTTTTCCAAAGGTTTATCTTGTGGAAAATCACCGCCTTAAATTAATTTTCCTTTCATCAGATGTAATTTAAACTGCTGAATATACTGTTGTACAACGATGTTCTGTGTGTTATTTCAGAAATAAATAACCTCTTCCCCAGGTTTGGGGTTTTTTTAAAGTACCAGTTTCAATTTATTTAAATAGAAATTTTCCTCCTCAGAGAAAACTGAAAAGCTACACTCACACGCCGAGTCTTTCTCTATCTCAGCATCTCAGAGTTGCTAAAGGAGTTTAATAATCTGAAGGGAGGAGGCTGTAAAACCTAAAGATGCTTTAAATGTGCTCCCTCGCCAGGTTTTTGCATGGCTGGCTGGCTCCCGAATGAGAAATTTGGAGCAGTTTTTTGCTATTTTTAAACATGTTGGACAAAGCTACTGAGTTTTTTCTCTCCCTTTTTTTTTTCTCTTAAAATTATAGAAGTAGTGACTTTTTCAGCTGGATTTTTACACTAAGGGGCACCTGGTGACTCGAAGAAACTCTGCAGTGCTTTGAGCTCCTGCTTCTTTGCAGGATCGGGAGCTTTAATGAGCTCCCAGCAGCCTGATCCCGTTAACACTCTCTCAAGTAAGTAACTGACTTTGGTCATATTGCTCACATGGCTGGAATTACTAGTCAAATTAAAAATTAACTCCAGCATTTTGGAATGAGTTTGAGTATGAAGCCGAGCTTTGCACAAGCTGCCTTAAAAAAAATAAGTAAAAGCAACAATAAGAGAAAATTAGGGATGTCTGGAAGAGTGTGGCCCTTGTCGAAGTAAACAGGGGTGGAAGCAGCGCATTCGAACACAAACTGTGTCAGGAACTTCTACAAATTTAAGAGGGAGTGGTGTCCTTTCTGGAAGGATTTAAGCTGTTCCACAGCAGTGTAATAGTTTATATCCCTGCAATGCAATTTTAAAATCAGCTGCAGAATTTTCTAGAAAACTGACTTCACCTCTCTTAAAATCTATGGGGATGCTGGGAATGTGAAAGGACCTTCCATAGGGAAGATTTTTGCTGGGGATGGGGTTTATTCTTGGGATCTGACAACCCCTCTGTGAATTCCTTCCTCGAGTTCTCCTCTTATGTTGCTCTGTGAAGGGCAAGTCCTGACTTTATCACCATGAATTGGGCCCAAGGTCAGCAACTTGCACACATAACGTTCCTCAGCATCAGTTTCTAAGATGGGACCTTTTATTGAAGCTTGCTTTTAAAACAGCCCCAGAGGATCATATATAAAACTCAAGAAACCCATTGAAGGAACCAACATGCTTTCTTCGGAAAGAAATGAAAGCTGGAGCAGTCAGGAAACTATATCTGGCCATCAAAACCAGACACACAGAAGACGTATCAGGGTGACATTTCCTACCTCATGAAGCCACTTTCCCCTCGATGCAGCTCTACAAATACAATAGTGCATTGATTGAATCCTAAACTCACCAGACTTCAACAAATTCTGAAAGCGCATGAAATTAAAATTGAAGCAAGGGACACACAGAGTGTTAGTCCTTCTCAAAATAATAATTTAATAACTCTCCAAAAAGTAGAGTGGTTTAGGAAAGGCAGCCCAGATGGGAGCATATAAAATAAAGCTATAAAGTTTCCTTCAAATGTATTTTAATCATTGTTAAATATTTACATTTAATAAGCACTAGTTTTTATGGCAAGAGAGATGTAATTACACTTATCATTCATGGAAAAAATGGAGTTTTAATAGCCTGTACATTGATCTGCTACGATGAAATAGGGTCCTAAAAATATGTCGCTTGCTCTCCCCTGGGAATATGTTCCATATGTGAATGCAAAACAGATGAGGATTTTTTGATCAGTGCACAAACTATATCAACTTCATTTCTCATTGTCTCCGTTACATAAATCTTTACCTCTGATGTATTGCAAATTAGAAGCACCTTATGAGGCTTTTACAGCCCTTGCTAACAAGGTTATTTATTTAGCAAACACTAGCAGGAGGAGCAGCAACATCTTGATACTGACTCTGGGGCAGCTGCTGGTTGAGGTTAAGGCCTCACACAATTTTATCAATAATTCGTGGCCACATTTCCCGTGTCAGAGACAAACAAAGCTGTTCCTTTAAGCACAGCTCCGTGGAGCTGCTCCTCTGCTTTGCCACACCGGGACAATAGAGGAGGAAAGGAAAAGTCAATTGGGCTCAAGGAATCAGCAAAAATTATCCCTCATTTTTATATTATCATTCTTTATCAGCCTTTTTTTTTTTCCTTTTCTTGTTTTTTTTTCCCCCTGGTTTCCCTGCTTGCAGCACATGCAATCCTGGCATAAATAAAAAAAATAATAGAAGGTCTGATAGGAGAAATAGCTGGATTTTAAGCACTCATAGTAGTGACACTGTAGGCATCAGTGGGGAGAACTGCTTGGCCTGGCACCTTCTCAAATATTGCCTGTCACAGCACCTGGAAGCCTTTTGTCTTGAAAAGATGTTCAGTGTTTGTAGACAACCACAAAACTCTCTATTGACATTATTTGTTAGGACTAGCAAATGATTTTTTTTTTCCCCAAAAAAAATCATTATTTTTCAGATGAACTGCAGAAATGAGGACTAAGCTAAACCATTTGGGGCTATTTCGTTTTGTTACTGCACTTCTGAGTGCCACATTTTCTCAGCAGGAAGATACTGCTGTGGAAATACAGCAGCAAGAAAGGCAGAGGGAGCACACAGAAGCGGAGAAAAAAGTATAAAGTTTTTCAAAATAACCATATAAAATGGTCCCTTGGATTTGCCACAGCAGTACAAAGCCTACTTGGGTCAGCAAGTGGACAGATGATGTGTGGAGTGGACTTAGGTTTGCTGTGGCTTTACTCTCACCTTCTTGCATGGCTGACCATGGTTTTAGTACTTCTAAGCCACGTTTTGCAGGTGGGAACAACCTTCTGGAGAATTACAGAATCATAAAATCATTTTGGTTGGAAGAGACCTTTAAGATCATCAAGTCCCACCATTAACCCAGCACAACGAGGTCACTGCTAAACCATGTCCCTCAGCACATTAATTTAGTTAATTAAATTAACTAAAACACACGTACCCAAAAAGGATCTATTTTTCTAGTGCAAATGTGGGTCTTCCACCACCACGTGGTCCCAGGCTCTTCCGTGAGCTAAAACCTTCCTCCTTTGCTCTAACCCTCCAAGAATCCAGTGTAGGCACAGAAATTTAGCACGTTTGAACACATTAACGGCACCGCAATCACACATATCCACGGCTTGTTGCTAACAAGGGTGTTTGCCTTAAGCTCATACCTGCAAAGAAACTATTTGCCGTTGCACAATTTCGTGCGCACAGAAGATCCCTCAGGGTCCTGGCCAAATCCAGCATTTCTGGATAGCTAAAGAACATTTCTTTGCTGGAGCTTGCCATAGGCAGCGCCATAAAGTAAAGCTCGGCATGTAGGGTTACTTCTGCTTGTTGTAAGGTACCACCATTTGGAAATATTAAACAAAACGGACTTGTGCTCACTCTGAAACGAAGGTTAATTGTCCCCGTAGCCATCATTCACATGTGCTAGCTATTACAGCCATGTTTTGTCCATAGTCCAAGAGTGGCTGCTGCAGTGAATCGAGGAACTGCTGCCAGGAAATGTCCTTCTCCAAATGACATAATGAGGGTACAGAGGAGCCCTGTGAAAGCAGATTAGGGGCATCACCGCTGTTCTGGCTACACCAACAATTCGAAGCACATAAGCAAACACTTAGACTATAGGGATGATTTAATATTGATTGAACTCTGATATCTGAGACTCTGTGGAAAGCAGGTACAGCATGCTGGAAGGAAGACAGAAAACAAAGCACTGACTTCACATTTTGCGCTGGCTTAAAAGAAATTGTTTTCATTGAACTCACTGACCAGAAATCAAAAATTAAACCATTACCCAAATCAAAGCTATTGGCTTGACTAATTAAAATTACTGGACTGCCCAAAAAAATGAAATGATGGATGGTTAAATAAACTCAAAACTACATTTTCTGTTTTAAGTGTCCTCAGTTTCTTCTGAAATCACCCAGTGGTTTGGGTATAGCCACAGATAAGCTGAATCAGGGATGAGCCATGTCTAAACCTCCAGCCATGCTTCCTTTCCCTGCCCAGTGCTCAGCTCTGCAAGAGGTTTTGTTGATGGAAGACCATAGTGGGTCACCAAAGGGAGGGTTTAGTAATGGCAACACACCCTCCTCTTTCTTATTGACACTGATTTTGCCCAACTATTTTTTCATCCCTTTATAATCAAGGCAAGAAACATGCATCATCTTCTTGAAATGGGTAGGCTTCCAAGTGGTGTAATTCACTGCTCTGTTGAAACCATCAGACCTGCAGATACTTTATCAGCTCTGCTCTTACATGTAGACTCATTGACTCCAGCAGGAACTGCTCATATGACCATGAGGTTTCATGTTTAAGAGTTTTCAGGATCAGGACCTACTTGTATTCAGTTGTCTTGAGTGCTGTGCTGATATAGAAGTCTTTCAAAACTTTGCTCCTGTTTTAAATATGCATTAGTGCATATTGAAAGACCAATCTAAATAAAAGTGGATCACAGCCCTAGTAAGCAAGTCTTTGGCAGAATGTAAGACACGGGATATTTTTTCATGCTCATTTTCCCTGCTCTTCTGGTTGGATTTTGGGCAGCAAGAGTTCAGAGGGTGGCTGGAGTCCTTGGGAAATCTCATGCAGCACTGAGACCGCAGCACTCGGCCCAGGGATGCTCTCATGAGCTTAGAGGATACAGCCTGTACCTTTAGGACTACACAGGTCTTGCATTTGTCTCTGCACATCCAAATCCTATGCTCTTCTGGAGCACGTCCAGCCCAGACCATGCCTTTCACCAGCCTTCCTGGAGCTGCTGTGGCCAGTCACAACCTTTGCCAGGGAGGGTCCAAAGCGTTCAGCAGCAACATTCAGCCACCAAATTTAGGGTGCTCTTTGCTGCCCCAGGCTGTTGTCTAGCCCATCCCCAACAGCCCCATGAGACACCAGGACACAAGTTGTTGGTGCCACTTCTCCAGGAAGAGGTTAAATGACCCGGGTAACGTGGGTCTGGAAGCAGCCAAGGCTGCGCTGGCGAGCCACAAAGCCTGGTGCCCAAGGCTCCAGTTTCCTGTTTCTTGCATGTTTTGCTCTTGAAGCCACTCACCGCCCTAATTGCAGCACTTGTTTTGCACATACTTTGCCAATTACATTGCTTCCCGTCGTCTACAGATGAGGAGCAGTGTGTGGATCCCAGAGGAGCAGCAGTGCTGACAGCTTTCCCAGCTTTCAGATTCCTTCTTCTCTTCTCCGTGCCCCCTCCTAAGGCTGAGAGCACCAAGTGCTGCACTTCCACACTCTGTCCCAAACCAGTGCTTGGTGTAAGGGCAGAAGCAGAGCAGCCTTTCAGAGAACAGACAAGCTCTTCTCCTTCCTGCAAGCTCCACCACCAGCTCAGCTGCTCTGACCTGCAAGGCATGAAGACAAATACCTTTGCCTGGGGAAGGTGTTAAAATTTGACCAAAGATCCCCAGTCGACAGCAGCATTTTTTCTTATCTACAAACCGCTGCTCTGCTTTAAACAGAGTGTCCTGGATAAGCAATAACCATCTCCCGTTGATCCAGGCAGTGAGGAAGAGCGTGTCCTACAACTGTGCAGCACAGATGCAGCAGCATCTTTGATCCCGGCAAGCAGAGCTACAGCAAATGGCCAAAGAGGTTAATTCCCCCATGAATCGTTGCTTTTCTTTGCATCTTTATCACATTCCTGGACACAAGCCATGTTCCTGCA
Source organism: Coracias cyanogaster (assembly GCA_033124195.1). Lineage (NCBI taxonomy): Eukaryota > Metazoa > Chordata > Aves > Coraciiformes > Coraciidae > Coracias > Coracias cyanogaster. Next base: position 20,779 of record JAVSBS010026339.1, on the reverse strand, counting down.
GCTTCTTCACCATTGAATTTACAAGGAAAATTGGAAAGCAGCTGTAATATCCTTGGCAGATACCGCTTTACAGTAGCTCAGTAATTGCAGTGTCTCAGTGGTGAGATGGCTGAACCTCTTCACTTCTGCTGTGGCAGCAGCCAAAGGAAGTTCTCGTGGCGTTCAGCCGGTGCTTTCTCCTGCATCACGTTGACCAAGTGGATGCAGGACCATGGGAGCAGCCACACGTGGGGCTTTCCAGACATGCTTTGGCCAGGACAAGGGAGTGAATGGTGAGTTACACACCACGAGAGAGCCAGTGCCCACACCGCTCCAGTTTGTATCCAATGCCACTAAGCGCTGACAAGGCTCAAGTTGAAAAACCACACTTGTGTTCAGCAAAGGGTGCTTCATTGACCTGCTTCTCTGCAGCTTCTCCGGAGCTTTCTCTCCAGTTCTGCTCACCAGCTTTTTCAGATCCCACTTGGTCTGCAGCAACAAGGTCCATGCCATGCTCTGTATGCACTCAGATGTGATTTCAGTGAAGAGGGATAGAATCAGCCGTGCTAAAAGCAGAGCAATGAGGCACAAATAATACCCGGTGCATCCTTCAAAATACCCTAATTCCTTCCCTTTCCCCACAACTCCCACGGTATGACCCGTCTGGCTCTCTCAATCTAGTCCATCTCCAGACTCAAAGCACTGGTACATTTGGCTGCTTTCCATCCATACCATATGCCATCTATCTTAATTGAATACAGCAGCGTATCAATGGCTTATCTGACAGAGAGCTATTTAACACTGAAAGCCCTGGAACAGATTTGTTATATGTGATCTGTGAATATCTCAGTCCCTCAGCTTCTTGCTCTGGTTGGGAAATTGGGAGGATGGTGCACCAGGAATGGAGGGAGTGTGCAGGGAAGATAAAATAACAGAGAATTCTCTTGAGGGGAAAAAGCTATGTAAGCAACCTTAAGGGATTAATCATCAAGTAGAATAATATTTACCACCGCAATCAATGCAACCCTTGTCATGGAGCTGGTGTCCAAACCTATGAGAGCTTCAGAGAAGAGCTTATACAAGATACAAACTACTTTGTTTCAGTTTGGTAACAATTAGACTCAGCTGAAAGCCTTCCTAGATGCTATTTTATGCTTCACTTCAGATGGTTGCCAATTTGCTTTGCACGCCTGGCTCATTTCTTCACCCCTATATGAAGTTAGACAATTTTGAAGGATGCTCTGCGAGCAGAATCCTGCAAGTGATGGCATTGGGAGCTTGGCCCAGGGAGACAAAGCCAGTGCTGGCTTGAGCATTTCTGCACCCAGATCCAAATAGGACTTAAAATAAATGGTCAGAATTAATTCAGCCTCATTGTGACGGTGATCGTTGCTTTTGATCACGGAGTCAAACCTTCAGTAAAGCAGGAGCTGCGGTGCAAACACCGGCAGAGCTGCCTGCAGAACGAGCAGTGCTGTGTCTGCTCTACTCCCTGCAATTTTTACTGAGTTGGGGTTTTTTTTTTATTTTTAATTTCTGTGATATTTATTGTTCTTATGAGATGTGTTCAAAGCATCAAATCAAAATATCGTTTTCTGGGGAAGTAAATCTCACAGAGCTTAATTCATCATTTTGAAGTAATACAAAGCTTAAATTTGTCTTTGCTGGAGCTGCACACTGAGTATTCAAGCATAAATAAAGAAAATATAAATAAAGCGGGCCTGAATCTATTTCACTCTGTTATTAAAATTCCATTGTTTGTTCTGCGGGAAAAGACCTCCCAAAATGACAGTGGTAATCTGGGCAAAAAGCAGATTGTTGCCAAAGGGTTCAGCTCTTAAAGGGGGGAAGCATTTTAAAAACTGCCAAGGAAAATATTTTCATTCATGAGTTCACCCAGCCTAAACATGCATCTAATCCTCCCAAACTGACAGTTCAAAAAGGCAACCACAGCTGAGACAGGCAAAGTGTTCAGTTCAAAGGCAAAAAAGAAAAAAAAAGAAAGGACCCAGGGATTATTAGCATTATCACTTTATCACGAAATGACCATCAGTTCTGGAAGCGCACGGCTCCACCTCCCCTTCCCAAACCCAGCAATTCTGGCCCCATCGTGTTGGTAAAAGGGCAGCAAAGTCTTCCCTGGTGATTCATCACAGCAAGGAGAGGAGCCTGCACTGGGGTTAGGACTTGCTCCCATTTTCCCATGTAAAGATTGACACAAATGGAAGTGAAGTGCCCTGAATCTGCAGAGCAGGAGTAAATCAGGAGCCTCCAATAGTGCCCCTGGTCAAGGACACCTCTTCTTTCAAAATGCTCATTGCACGGAGTGAAAAAGAAAAAATTCCACCCTTACTAGATACATAAATCTGAGTGTATTTAGCAAAAGAAACCATCACTCTTTCTGTTTCACAAGTACTAAATTTGAGAATTACAAGTGTCTTGTCCTACAAGAGACAGCAGTAGCAGATCTGGGGAGCAAATAACCAGACCTCTACAAATAAAGTTGCAGCAGGTTTAAAGTGAGTCCCTGGGAAACACGAGCCTTCCCAAGAAGCTGAGAAGGTGTGACTTTTTCTGTTTGTTTGTTGTTATTTGGGAGGGTTGATTTGGAGTTTGTCTTTCTTCCCTCAATACTCAGCTTTGCCAGCCCAGTGTGAAGCCACCAGCCAACTCATTTCTCATTCATTTTGTTGATATCAAACCTGTGATCCCAGTCAGGTAAATGTGATAGAGCTGTGGAGGTCTCAGAGATGCTGAGTTTCCACGAACTCTGCAAAAAACAGGCATAAGAGACTTTACACCAGAGGAAAGACTGAAGTGTGAGCCCAACGATGTTTTAAGGCACCAAATATCTGCATGAGAGATTAATCAATATCCCAGTGAGAGATTAACGAATATCCCAACTGCTGGGGAAAAAAAGACCATTTACCATTAGGTACAGAACAATCTAACCAAGAGAGGCTAAAACTGGCTTCAAAAGTCTCATCATTCCCTCAGCTACTTGGTGTTGAAGTCCACAACTGCTCGCTCTTGCAGCAGAGACACGAGGGAAGCAAGCAGTCATTTTTGGTCCCTCCTCCATCCCTACCAACAGCCACTTCTCATAGCACAGAGGATGAAGGCAGACGGACACGCAGCGGGACCAAGCTGCTCCAGCCCATTCTCCTGGTTGAGGCCCCATCATGGCTCAGTAGCCAGCAGAGGGGGTGGAAGAGCTGGACCGGTAACGGTTATGAGCGACATCTCTCCATTGTAAAACAGATCATAACAGCAGCAACATCTCCCTGTCCAGCTGGGAGAGGAGCAACTCCCTCAAAACTGCTCTATCTCATGAACAAAGCAAGTCCCACACTGGGACAAAAAGCAACCAGCCTGCTCAGGAGCATCTTCAGCAATACATGTATGGCCAGCTGTAAGCTGGTTTTTTGGGGCATTTATCCTCAGATGACGCTTTCCTAAAAAATCCTCCCCAAGTGTAAACGACAACAACACGTGCTTTAAATATTAGCAAACATTTTCAGTGGCTGGTGAGCCCACAAAGCCACCAGCCAAGCGGTGCCTGCAGCTCCACGCTGCAATCAGCCACTGGACTAGAGTCACACCCCCAGGGCTCAGATCCATCATGTCTTTGCAGAAATAAAAAAATGAAGAGCTAGTGAGCATTTCCAGCAGGCAATCTGCCCTAGGCTGCAGGTTCTCCATCACTCCCTGCCTTCCCCATCCCAGCAAGAGCTGACCCTTAGCTGCAGGTTCTGCCTTGGCTCCTGTGTGGGATCCCTGTGGGGACACTATGAGGACACCAGAAGCTGTCTGCATCATGAGTCACCAGGGAAATAAGGTGACCATTAGGCAAGACTCTGTTCTGTACCCTTAACTTGGCCAAGTACTGCAAATCAGCCCTTTGGGAAGAACAGCAGTATCTCACCTGGAACCCAAATCCTGGGAAAAAGCTGCTTCCTCCAAAAAAGGGTGATGAGACTTTAGGTTCATCTGAATGCCAATATGTCTCCTGTGAACCCATGCACTGTGAGCCAAGAGCTCTGCACATGCGTGGCTAAGCACAACACCCATGGGAGTCAGGGCAAAGATTCCTGTTGACAGTGTCAACCAAATAGCTCCCGATGCAAAAGCGTATTCATGAGCATGACGCCATCTTGCCTCAGTTAGCGGTCATCTTTGGTGCTGAATCCCAACCCATTTCTCTGTTTCATCTCCAAAAAAGTCCAGACCAAGCAGCAAACATCTGGCAACAGGAATCTTCCCAGATGCATTTTCCTTCATTCTTCTTCAACTGCTGTATTCCAAGGTGAGTTTAACACAGGCAATTACCTTCCTTCCCTGTCAAGCTTGGTGTTCTTCTGTCTGTTTTATTTGCACATATTGGTAATGATTTACTCCAGAGAAAATTAAATTATGATGAGAAGATATCTCCAAAAAGCTGCCATCGCAGCACCATGTGCGAGAGCTCCCACAGACACGAGTAGTGGGTTGCATGGTACATGAGCAACCTGGTATCCAGCTGCTCACCCCTCCACAGGTAAGGACCATGGGAGCTTTGAAAGAGCCAGGTCAATCATTGCACGATATGTTGAATGTTTATTTTTTTTGAAAACGCACCTGAAATATCCTGCCAAACATACCAAATGCTAACGGGCAGCTCCAGCCTGTAAGGAGTATATGAAGGTGAGACCTCCGCCAAGGCTTCCTTTGGGAAGTGCCACTCCCAGAAGGAGAAGTACCAACCATTGCCTTGCCAAAATAATTCCTTGAGGTATCTAGTACTGGCCAGTGTTTATGGGATCCTTAATTGTCATCGTAGCCTCTCAGCCCACACATAGCTTGTGGCTGGAGCAAGTTGAAGAACATCACCCATTTCACCCAGGAAAAAAATCCTCTTACAACAAAATGACACTCATGGTGCTACTGCTCAGCAGGTGTGCACAAAATACACACATTACACCCCAGCTCAAGATCTTAAGCCTCTTATTATGCAACTGCTGCTTTTTCTTCCCCTGTTTAAAAGTTAATTCAGATGACAACAGGATTAGCCACTGTAGAGCTCCTTAACTGTACGCTCACGACCTCATGATGGGCAACCGCTGGGCTTTTGCTTGGCAGGATTCCTGTTCTCACCAGTCACATTTGATACAGATGAATGTTGTTTTGACTGCCTTTATGCATTAACTGTATATTATGATACTATCAGATTATCTGTTGCCTAAGACGAGTTGTAACAAGGGACTATTTAGACAAGCAGCCCACATGACATCAAGGGTGTTGCATTATTTGGTAAACCGTTGAGCATGTCTGTAGTGAAAAGCTAAAACAGGATGAACAGATGGGAATACATCTGAGTCTAGCATCCTCTGCTAGACCTTGGGGCTTGATCCGATGCAATTCGGTACAGAGCTCCTAAACTCAGCTCAGAATTATGTTTTCTGTATTAATTTTATCTTCCTTCATGTGGGCTTGTGGTTATTAGCATTTGGTGACTCAAATATTACTAGCCAGAATTTTCAAACAATATAGGCAAACGGATTTCCCACATTTTAGACAGAAATGAGGGAGTAATTGAGAAAGTTTGCTTCCTTCATGCTCTTTGATGGTAGCATTGAGCAGAAGATCAGAGCTGTCTATTCACAGCTTTGAAGAGGTAGATGAAGATTTAGCAAGCAGCACATCTATAAACTGCAACCCCATAGGGCTGGCTTGGATTCCCAAGATTTCCTATTAACATCTTATTAATTTGGGCCAATTGCTTGATTTCTCAGAGCCTCAGACTCCTGTTGTAACTTTTTTTAGATTCCTAATTGTAGAGCAGGAACAACCTTTCCTGATATATTGAGGCAATGCACACACAGCAGGGCTTCACCTGGACCTCTCACTACTGCTGTAATACAGCTCAAAATCATCACAATAGGAGGTAATTAAATAATCTGTAAATATATTCTCTGTAAAACTGGATTTTATTGCCTATGGAATTCCACAAGATCATAGAGCAGCCCCTGTGCCATGCATTTATCTCTCCTTCCCATACACCACTGGTGTTGCTGGCAAGCATGGTAACGTGTTCATCTTTTGCACAGGGTGTGCAGCACATCCAGGGCTCAGCTGCAGCGTAACAGATCTTTGGGGGGGTCACAGATCTGAACAGAAGTAAAAAGTCCTTCCCAGATTCTTGGCAAACCTGGCCCTCGCACCAACACACAAGAATCCAATTCTTTTTTGCAGAAACTGCTCTAAGGTTTTCCTTCCTTTTCCCTGTCTCCACTTTTCTGACCAACAAGATGTTTTGGCAAGAGCAGAGATCACCAACATAGCTCAGGCATGAGAAATACTGGGTGCCGTTATGACCACAGGCTCTCTCCAGTGCCACCATCACCCTTAAAAAAGGGTTGTGCCTTCCAAAGCAAAAAAGAGCATTTGGCATCTGATTATTCTTAGTGTGGTGTCTGTAACTCTCCAGTCACTTGAAGGACTCGTTACTTGCTCAGCCTCTCCAGTAGCCATTAGTATTTAATGTTGAGATGGGAACTGAGCACTGGCAATAGAGCAGAAGATGGTTGTGAGACCTGCTGCTGAAAGTACGCCTCAGTTCATGACTCTGACTGGCCATCAATTCTACCTCATCACAAAACCACACTGAAGTCCAGGAACCTCTGAAAGCAACAGGTTTAATGGAGTTTTTAATATTTTCCCTCCTGCGACTAGTGAAGTCATTTATTGTCTGCAGGTGAAGAGCTGCTGCAGTGGCTCGTAGGTTCCTCAGACCCACCTTTAGGCAGACACCCCAGAGCTGCCTGCCACAAGCAGTCTCTTCCTAAAATCCACGAGACAGCTGTGGATGCCCAGCAGTGTTCTGGCTGTTGTTTCAGCCAGTTTGTTGTATTAATTACCATCACAATTAAAGACAATTACAACCGAAGATGACATTTCCATAAATCACCAGGTCACACTGGGGCTGCTGTGGTGGCATCAGCAGCAAAGCACCAGCATCCTTGGGTGCAGAGACAGTGGTGCTCAACTGGGAAGGGATCAGGATTGGGCATCCCACCCTGCCATCCCTACAGAGCGCATCGGTGATGGGAATACTTAGGATCACTGATGCTATCTGCTGTCTCCCAGGATTTAGAGATGACAATAGGACAGCAATTTGGGGATAGAGCTGCAAAATCCTCCTAGCTCAAAAGTACCTACTTAGGCTCCTACCATGGCATGGGTGATGGTGCCGGGATCTGAAGGCTGTTTTCCAAGAAGCGGAGAAGGTAATACACTGTGTGTGATTTTTATGGTGGTGATCTATTTCAATACACGGACAGAAACTGCTCCCCTAACTCCAAAGAAATTGCAAAGAGGGAAAAACAAGGCTTTTTTCATTTGTTTTTACACACGCAAAATGGAAAGAAATAAAAAAAGCTCTTTTTTCTGAGACATGTTCCAAAAAAAGAGGGTTGATTATTTTCAAGTTTTTATGGGGTTTGGGTTTTGGATTCTGTTCACTAAAAGTATACAAATGTTTCTGAGAATGACATTTTTCCCCATCAAAAAACCCCCCAAAAAACCAAAATCTAAATTAAAAATGTAGATGAGTTGCAGATGCAAGAAAATAACTGGATGGGAGATGATGGCAGGCCAAAGCTGGAACAGCTTCTCACTCTGCTCCAGCCCGGGCATGTCCTCCTGCTCCACATCAACTAGAGGCCTCAGACTGAAGTGGACACATCCTGTCACAAAATTGCCATCATCCTCGTTTGTGCTACCCGAAAGCACAGATATCACTGCCAAGGCTTGTCAGGACACCAAGGCTGGACCACAGGGCTGGACCTAATCCAGAGAGGTTCCCCCAGACCTCTTTTGAGGATGCTTGCAGAAGATGGCTGGTTTTTCCATTCTCTGCTTTTTAAAGGATCATGTGTAGTAATGAATACAATGCTCAGCAACCTGTGAGGCCTCCTGCTAAGCAGGAGACTATAGGTTGGGCTGTTAAAATGAGTAAGAACTCACCATTGGTCTCAGCATGAGCAGGATTTGCCCAGGTCTGAATGAAATGAAGGAAAAATGGAGGTAAAATGTAGTCATGTACATTAAAGTGAGGCTGCTTAAACAGTGATTTTCCTGGTGGTGCCCCTCCAGTCCTTCTAACAAACTGTTTTTCTGTTCTCCCAGGATGAGCTGAAATCAAGGCAATTTACATCAAACTCCTTCCCCAAACCTGACACTGGTAATTATTCCAAATTACAGATCTGACAGGAGCCTGAAGAAGTGGCACTTAACTCCACTATAGCATTATGTCTTTTTTTCTTTCTAATCCCCTTCTTAAATGCAGAAAAATGATATGGCACTCTAGGCTGAAATGAGCGACTGAAAATATAACGCTAACAACAAAAACACAACCGTCAATATCATTTTACTCTGCTTGCAAACAGAACTACAATTACACATGCTTTGACTTTTCCAATGGTCCCTTCAGTCCTCTGCACACAGGTCCCTGGTGTCTTTGCTCAACCCTTGCCCATGGACCATGAGGATGGAGATGCTGAGGCCTGCAGGCAGCCCAAGCTGCCTGGGAAATTTGAAGATGGAGCTGAGTCATTCATCCTTATTCCTTATTCATTCATCCCTACTCCTTATAGCACCAGGTTTCCAGCTCGGGAACATTTTTTTGACACTTGTTCTTCATTATGGTCATTGAATACAACTGGAAGGTGGTGCAATGGTAAGTGTATCTAATCCCTTACCATAACGCTGCAGGCATGTGCCATTCTGGCCAGATCAGCTCCTTGCTCCTGAAATATCCCTGAACATTTTATATAAATGTTCCTTAAGAATGCCTCCAGCCCATCAAAAGTTTGGCTAAGCTGGTACCTTACAGAGCTTCATGAAAGATTTCATACCTGGGCAGTGTCCAGATATCAGCTCTCCCTGGCAGGTAGTTGTCCTCATGTGGGTGTTCTTCAGCTTGAGCCCAGCTCCAAAAATGCAAGCTTGGGACCCCCCAGCTGGCAGCAACGCCCCGTCCACCCCATGGTGGGGTGTCCTGGGAAGGGGTGGGATTGCTCAGCCATTTCCAGGGCCTTCAAGGCTATGGCTCATTCCCCCACTCCCAGCTTTTCTGCTGGAACACCACAATACTGGGGTACTATTACAGCAGCAAATTGGCCCATTAAGCCTTAAGAATAATGACTGCTGTTGGTAATTACCCCTAATCCACTAATGAGCTATTGTTTGCTGGGAGCATTAAGTGTAAGCTTAATGATGTGAAAAAAAAAAGCAAAATAGACTTGCCCCCAAACTGCTAAAGCAACTTAATTGAACAGATGCTTGCTTAGCACCTGCATTGTCATGCTGATTCATAGAGAATTGTTTTAATTGCAAGATGATCCTCAGTGGATCGTGTTTCCCCCACCTTAGGGTAGGTTCAGAAGTCAGAAACCAGGAATTGATTAATTTGGTGGCTTTAGTATTAAGGTTTAGCACATGCAATGTGGCTTTTCATCTAAGCTGACCAACACACAGGCAATATGGACCAAGAGCAGTGAAAAAACTCTGTAGCAATAATAGGAGAGCACTAAAATCCCCTAATAGGAACGGCAAAATTGAAACCAAGTGCTGCACAATCTAATTTCTGTCCTGTATGAATTATATACTTATTAAGCAAAAGAAATGTTAAATGAAATGTATAAATTATTATAACAGTGCTTGTGTAAAACAAAGTTTCGCTTTGTAAACTTTTGAATGCCAAGATTGATGGTTTTCATGACTTTCCCAAGATCTTGCAAATTTGGCCGGGGTTGCTGTTTTTTGCTAAATTTTTTCAGTGAATTTATTACTTACACAGCAAAATCAGTGTAGTTCATTACCAACATAGGAACTGCAAACATGTTATGAATTAGGTGAAAACAGCTTTTCCTAGAAAGATGAGACATTTATGCTGTTTAAACATGACCTTTTCTTGTGGAAAACCACAACAAATTCAAGGTCAAACTTCAATATTCCTTTTTCTGCCCCAAACTGCTAAAAATCACTCTATCAACACAGGAAAGAGGGTAAGTTGCTCCCCCTCCCCTAATTTATATACACCAAAACTGAACACTGCAATTTACCTTCAAATATTGTGCTATGGAAGATATTGCTCTTGAGTAAAAAACATTCATATTTTTACGTAGTAATTCCTTAATGGCTGGCTTTGAAATGCCAGCAGCAATGAAAGATGGGGAAATGTAAAGAGGAAAAAAAAAACTGGATAAGAAAACAGGATTTATATCTCTAAGGAATGCCAAAGAAAACCCAGGCAGACGATGCCAAGGGGTCCCTCAAAGTCATCTGCATTCTCTCTGTCGCCAGTTTCTTGGGTCATCAGTCCCTTTCAACCCAAACCAGTCTGTGATTCTATAAATACTTAGTTTTGTTCTTAGCATTAAAAAATAAGCAAACTTTTTGTGAAAAATAGCTCAAAAGAACTGCTGTGGTTGAGCTTTAAATAATTTTTGGGAACACTATATGCCCATCTCCCCAACTTGATACAGCACTATGTTTCTTAATAAGCATCACTCATGAAATAGAATAATGGAATCATGGAATGGTTTGGCTTGGAGGGGACCTTAAAGACCATCTTGTTCCAATCCTCCTGCCATGGGCAGGGACACCTCCCACTAGCTAATAAGCTTTATGTACATGCTTTCCTCTTCACCATGGCTTGGAAACACAAAATGACCATTACAGTCTTCTTGAGCATCCTAAAGAGAATACTTAAGTTACACACCCAAAGAATAATAATTCATATTCTTCAGAACCAGTGTTGCAGGCACATGATTTGAGTACTTGTCCCAGAAATATCCCAGGTTTTTTCCATCTCTCCCCTCCGTTTTGGCTGCTAACCACCTAATCACCGGCAATTTCCAGCTTTCACTCTGCCAGTGTTTTTCCTTTTCCTCATCATGGAGAAGCGGGAATGTTTCCTCTGGGAAAGACCAATGAGAGCAGAGGGAGCAGCAGTGCTCTCCTGCTCATCCTGCTGCCTCTAGAAACAGCATCCCATTGATTTTAGCACAGACTCTCCTAGGGTGGTGTCTTCAAGAGTATTTTGCTTTGAATGAAAGGCTGTGTCCTCAGCGGGCGCTCAGAACATCACCCAAAAACCAGAGATCGCAGTACTGAGCTTGGGAGCTGAAGGGTAGTAACTCTTCTGGGATCTTCAGGCAGAATTGGCAATACCAGTGGAAATCACGGCACTGCTTCTGCCATTGCTGTCCCCCAGACCTCTGCTGAGTTCTCAGAGGGGGAAAAAGAGACTCAGACCTTGAAAGTGTGCTTTCTGATCTGAAATATTCAGCCATCAGTCCCAGACAAAGGGTGTCCCCAATGCCAGCACTCAACATCCCCCTCTGCAGTTGGGCTTGGTGTGAAAACCAGCTCAGGCCCATAAATCTGGAGTTCAGTTTTCTGCATTTATTCAAAGACAGTCTACAAAACACCCATTGTCACAAGCTTTAAAATCTCAGTTGTTAAAATCTGAATTCAAATCCCTTGATATTCTCTCATATTTATAATTTCTCAGTGAATGGCCAATGCGAGTGACATACAACATAATAATTCTTTCTTTTTTTTCCCATCATTTCCTATTCAGATACATTTCACCACATCAGACCAGGAGAAAAAGTTTTGGGGGTTGCTGTTGTCATCTTTCAAGCACAAGTTAAGAAGAAAAACAAAAGAAGTTATTCCTGGCAGAATTGAAGGCTAGAATTAAGATAGTCTCAGCTCATGGCTTCAAATGTTCATTGGCATTTTCTTACAGAGGGGGTCAAACTCTGCTTATAGCCTCATGAAATAGGAAAAATCCTACAGTTTGCCTTTTAGGAGTCACTTGCTGTCGACTCTCTCTGAGACCACCACACAGCCGGGGACTGATCTATCAGCTTTGAATTGTACCTCCTTTTTCAGGGTCATCAGGGAGCTTAGAGTCAATTCCAATACCAAGAATAATCCTGTACCAAACACTTCAGAAGCGTGTGAAATATGGGACTTTGGGGTACTGGGGGGTGAAAGAGAAACGATATTTCTGAAGCTGTGCTCCTGTCAGCTCCTTTATTCCCGGGACAAGGCATAGGAAAAGCTTTGCATGAGGGAGGGAGAGAGGGAGAGCAGCTCTCCACAAACATCACTTCTGTGAGCCTTTCAGACCTCAGCTCTCACCTCTCCCCTGCCCGCGGCACACATCCCAGCACAGCTCCCACGCGTAAACCTGACGTCAGACCTCAGGGCGCTCACAGGTTAACTGAAAAACCAATTTACGCGTCCTTCTTTCTTCCAAAACCCCGGTTAAGTGCTAAATACCAAAATTTTCACCCAACTGTTATTTATATTTCAAACATTTCGATGCAAAATGTATCTTGTGATTGGGGAACCTCCTCTTTTCATTCAGACATTCGGTGCCGCAATAAATCTGTTTTGCAGGGGTTAATCTATGTCTAAGCAAATGATTTCCCACTTTTTTATAATATAAATGTTTAGATTGCAACTCGCCCCTCTCTGGAGGTTCTGTATCCTACAGTCACAGTTACAGCAATCTCCCTAACACATTTTCATGTATACTACTTCCACTGTACCTCGCTCACCAGACCAGCAGGCTCTTCGGTCCTCGGTAAACACTTTCTGGATCATACATATATCCCATGCCAGGCAGACCTCACTACAACAGCAGCAAAGGTGGCACTGAAGGAGTTTACAAAGCAAAGGAAGACTTTTTCACTCAGCTGCCTAGGAAGGCAGTTGTGTCCTTTCATGGAAACTGGGAGAAGGAAAGAGCAAAGGGAGGGTTGGACCAGGTTTGTAGAGGAAAAAGCAGGATTTTCTGCTTCAAACCCATGCAGTCTATTGAATTGTGGGTGCAAGCTGCTGAAGGTTCTGACCTCTGGATACAGCAGAGTGCATTAGATGGTTTTAGACATGGTCTAATATGGCAACACGCTTTGGATCCCATGGCAGAGCTGACATTGTGGAAGGTGTTCTTTGTGAACTGAAATGTTTTAATAAGAGTCTTCTTGTAGTTAAAAGCACCTTTTCTCGTGCATATTCACTATCACACTCACATTGTTTTGGTCCCTTGTCCCCAGACCAGTAGGTCTCTTCTGGACCCCTTTATATGCAGTGACTGCTACTTTAGAACTTCGTTCCGTACAACAAGAAGACAGCAGCTGGGCTTTTCCATGAGCCTGGCCAACCATTCCAGCACACAACTCCTTTGGTACTAACAAAGAGGTTATTTTCTCAGACAACAGATCACAACCTCGTTTTCCCTTTCTGAGGAGATTTCCCAACTAATCATACTGAACCATGAACAGAAAATTGTGTGAGATTATCAAGGATTTTTAATTCATTCATTTGGATACATTTTATGTGCAGAATCACCATGTGTTCAACCCAAGGCTGAGCTAGAACCACACAAATATTACACACTGCCTTGTTAATACCAGCAAAGCCCTTTTTATTTCATAATTCTGCAGCCTGTCTGTAGTTTTTATTTCATTAATTTTCATCCTGATAATTGGAAGCAGCTTCTCTCTTTGCTTTTTTAAGGTTTAATGAGCTACATAACTTCATGCCTCCCACTGAGGGGCTGTAGGTCACTTTGCACTCTGGAGAGCTGCAACACCTTTCCCTACTTCTCTTTGACTGTCCAGCAGCAGAAGACAATGGTCATTGTCTTCCAACAGAGGTGTGTGTGCATTCCTGTATGCATCAGACCTGTAGCTATGGTCTTCTTGGCAGATGAACAAACATTTCTGAGATGGGAAAGATTCCTTCTGGTGGTGATGGTGGGACACAGTCCTGCAGCAGCGCTGGAAGACCTGGATTCCTCTGCTTCAAATACACCTTAGCTAGGCACTGGCAGTGGTACCTCAGGTCTCTCAAACAGACTCACACCACAGCTACGTGGTAGGTGGCCCAAAAACACCCTAGTTTGCCAGCCAAGACAGGACACTGCTTCTCCACTAGCTTCTCTTTCTAGCCGATGTTGTGGTGTTGGTTCATAGGCTGGACTTGATGATCTTGGAGGTCTATTCCAGCCTCAGTAATCCTGTGATTCTGTGACTCCACAAACCTTCAAGAGTCCAAGGAGAAAGATCGCTTCATCCAATAGGAAAGTCAGCAGGAATGGGACCGAAATCTCCTTCAGAGCCATAAAAGCAGTGGAATAGATGCTCATAAGCATATTGTGTTCCTTGATATATTCACAACAGCCATCAAATTGCCTCATCTCATGTTCCTTTAGTTTTCCTGACTTCTATTTTGCAATCTGGGAGTAGCTCAGAGTTCCTCGAGCAGCACCATGAAGGAGATTCCAGTTCAAAAAGGCTTATGCTAAATTTTGAGTGTTTTTCAGAGAAAAAAACATTATAAACTTCTTTCATGTTGCTAGCTGTTGCTCTTCGTGTTTGTTTTATTTAGTTTTTAAAGGATTTTTGATCACACATTTTCAACCAGATTAAACATCCCCAAAATGGCCTCCAAGGCCCCAGAGGAGTACTGCCCTAACACAAAGATAGGCTCTGTCCCCCTCTACCAGTCTGATTAACACCAACCAGAGCTATGAAAACGCTATGTGCACATGTAAGGGCCACGCAATTACACCTTCTGACATGCAATTATCTCGAGAACCTTTTTCCAAGGTGTTTTTTTCTAACAATCCCAAAGCTCGTGAGATAAATGGAGATACTAACAAAATAAACCGCACAAACCTTCATATTCAGGAATGTAAGAAGACATCCTAAGTTGTCCTGGTTTGCTCAGCTCATCTTTAATGTGTTTACAGGGCAAATTAAAAAGCAATCATAGCTTTGCTAGCTTTTAAGGGTGAATTACTCTGTACAACGGGAAGACCATTCACACCAGGACTCTCACTCCTAAAGAGCACATTTATGAAGCAAAGTGCTAAGTGACCTAGAAAAGCACACAACAAACAAGAGTCTTGTCCATACAGGAGCTTTCCATTGTACTATGGTCCATAGCTGTATATGGATCCCATTGAATAGGAAGCTATTTACTTATTTCAGTACATAATTCCACCTAAGATGAGTCAACAGCCAGTGCAAACAGGAGCTTTATTACCATTTGTCACCCGAAAGAACTGCCTCAAAAGCTGTCAGTTGAATTTGGAAGGCAAATGGTGCCCCGTGCACGGAAATGAAAGCCTCTGTGTTTTCTGCCTGCTCGGCTCATACATAGTTGTCATCTTTTTACATCAAGCTTAAAATTGATCTGCCCTCGGGGCACTTTCTGCTCCTCGTGGTGGGGGGTCCTGTTGCACAGACCTGTTGTTGGTGCAGCGAGTGCCGCGGCCTGACATGCTGCGCTGGCCGGTGAGGAGATGCTCACCGCTAACGTGCTTGGGAACATTGTCAAAGCATGTCTTCCCCCTCCTCCTCCACACATTTCCCTCCCATAAGCCATTTCTGGAGATGGGATGGAGATGATGTCAGCTGTGGTCAGTGCTGCAGGTCCCTCTGCAATGAGTTAATGGGCTGCTCCCAGCAAAAGGGTTCATCCAGGTAGCAAAGCACCCCAGGCTCCATGCTAGAGTCCTGAGCACAACCCAAAAAGCCATGGAGGCCATAAGGTAGGGTCTTGTCAAAAACAGACCAAAAGGAACCCATTGGGTGATGTGTAACATCCCTGGGTCACTTGGCTGTTGAGTTTGGGAGTTCTCAGGTGGTGACAAGCAGCTGCCACCTTGTTGTCACCAACAGGACCCAGTGAGCCACATGAAGCAGCAAGACCTGTACAAGGAAGTGCTGCCACAGGTCACCCCACCCATTTGCTTTAAAATTCTAACTTATTAACAGAAATAATCATCAGAAGAGGACACCCAGTTAAGCCTTTGTGATTTCTGCAGGAAGATAAATGTGGTAAGGGAGCAGAAGGACTTAAATAATTCCATGGAATGGGAAGAGCTGCATATTTGCAACTGCATCACGGAAGGAAGGGTAGCTACATTTGAGGAATCTCCACACCCTTGTTTAATTTAGGTTTTATATTAAAAAAAAAAAAATTAAATTAGATCCCAACCCACAAGCTCAGTGCTTTTGGATTAATAACAAATACTTGACAGCAAACAGTACATTAGCTGGCTTTTGGCAGTTCGTCAAAACACATCATAGAATCGAGCTGCTCGTATTTACAAAGAGAGGGAAGGGCAGGACATGTTGTATAACGGGTAGCAACTCATTCTCTAGCCCGTACAAATGGGCTAAAAAGCCCAGAGAAACTATTGCATGCCTAAGAAAGAGGAAATATTTTTTTTTGCTTAGTCAAAATGCTTTATGGGCTGTGATTAATGAAACATCCACCCGCTTGTTTGCGTTAACAACAGCAGCATCCACTGAGCAGCGTGAAGGTTTCTAATTCAGGCTACTGGAGCAGGCGCTGCTCAAAAGCCATCTCCTCCCCCTGAAATGAAGGTGTATCACAAGTGAGGCACCCAGCCCATGTTTGCAAATGAGAAAATAGGCTGAAGCCATTCTCGTAGATGGAGGCATAGACTGTTACTAGAGACAGTTGGCCCACAGGACTTCCTGCCAGTTTTCTCATTCTCCTGCAGGATAGGACAGTGGCTGTGCTGGAGACAAGCCTGCACAAGCTCCCCCATGGCCATCAACCCTCCCATCTCCAATCTGGGTGCTGAAGCTGTATTGCCAGTGCAGGGGCACCTCAGAAGTAAGAAACCACAGCATCCATGATGCCCAGGAGCTCCCAGGGCTAGGCAGAGACTGGGTGCGTTTTGTTGGATGGCAGCATTTAGTTCCAGTGCCTAAATTTCTCCTACATCTTCATGAGATGTAGACCTGCATGACTCGCCCATGTTGGTTATGCAGCTTTTAAAATTAAGAGCTCTATAGCGGTTTGGGTATAGGGGAGAGAGCCAGGACCCCAGCCTTGACACCAGCTCCTTGTCTGGCTTTGGGCAAGCTCTGCAGCCCCTCCTCATCCATTTTCTGTCTTAATAGTATTTGCTTACCCATCTCATAACCACAGAGAGAGTTTGTTTATCTTGTAGAGCCCTTTGAAGTTGTAAATCTCTGTGAAAATGTCAAGTGTCACTATTATTTTATACTTGGTTGGTATTTCAGATTGAATGAGAGCCTTAGTACATGTAAATTGAACGCATATTAGGAGATTTCAATTTAAAACATCACCCAGTTATTGTAGCCTGAAACATCTTGCTCAACTTAAGATAACTATATACTTAAAGCAGCAAAGGCTGCCAAAAGCCAGAGATGAAAGAGGTTAGAATAACATCACACAATGCAAAGGTGAGGAGGCAAACGCGGGTAACCCTGAAGAGCAGGCGTGCGGTGGGATGGGAAAGCTTCCTCGCAGTGAGTCAAATGTTTTATTAGCTTTATCCAGCAATAACAGCCCAGCGCACGGGTCTGCTCCATTCATCTGTGCACACAATAACTGTGGAGCAGGGCAGGAGGAGAGGTGCGGGGGGTGTTGCCCTGAGGCAGGGAGGGCAATTTTGCAGGAAACCTGCATTCCTGGAAAGGCAGGTTGGGCTGGGACACGCCTGTGCCGTTGTTGTCCCCACTTCACCGGACCCCAAATATTCGTTAAACATCTTTCCTTTGGTAAGTGCCGGGGGATTTTTTTTGCTTGTAAAATGTTCCGTCATACCGTGCATGCATGGTGGTGAAGGGAAATGGAAATACTGCAAAGGAAAACTGGATGCGGCCATCATTCTACTGCCGAAGCAAGGAGAAGCGGCTGAGTGGCTCGCAGCATTTCAATTTATTTTTGAAATTTAAATAGGCTGTGGATAATGTTCCCCTCAACAGGTCTCTGAACATTATTGTTACTTATCCTTTCCTGAGGTAGTATCCCAAGGAGCCTTGTGGTTTTTTAATTTATGTTCTATTTAAGAGTGAGGTGTATGTGTTGTCCAGGAAGCTACAGTGACATTTGGAGGGCAGAAGAGCTGCATTGGCTGTTGCATCTAATCTAGGGCAAACCTCTTCTTAGTAGGCTTGATGGCCACAATAAAGATAATTTTTAAAATAATGATAATTAAAAAATATGGCAATCACAATACAGAAAATGCTTTTTTTTAAAAAAGTGAACAAGAAGGGGTCAGAAGGGACCGCGGAGAAAAAATATGTTGAGAGTGCTCAAGAGTTGACAGCTGGATGTGAGCACCTTGCTGAGAAGTTTGGGCGCTGGGGACAAGCCTTTGTCAAATGTCTCCAGGCACACTGTACCTGCAGTTTCCTAGCTACTTCTTTATTTCTATTTTCCATTTCCCTAATGGGACAGCAGCCATGCATCCAATATCTTGAAAATTAATAAACCTTCATATAACAATTCATAGCACACCACCTGGAATAGGGTTTAGGGCACCATGAAATGTCCAGCTCTCTCTATTCAAATAGCTGGTGGGCAGATACCCTTTGGCAGGATCTTCTCATCACACGAGCAAGTTTCCTCTTGCCCTGTTTCATCCTACAGCAGTTCTAGAAAGTCCCCACACAGCTCTGGAGAGAGACATGGACGTTCAAACAGTAACAGCAAAGGATTCAGCAGCGGCTCCAAACATGGACTAACCTTCACATACTGTGTTGCAGTTTTATCCAACATTTTGGCTCCCTTTAAGCACCAAAGGGAAAAACCCCTCCTGAAAACATTTTTCCCCAGCTCATTATCCAATTGGAACATCACCCCCAGTGCTGTTGTGAAGACAAGGCTCACAGTGAGCGGCACCTGAAGGAAACCTCTGTGAGGAAATGGGAGACAGGGAAAGGAGCAGGACCAGCCTAGAGGGGTGCAAGGGAGAGATCTGGACTGTGATTAAACCCAGTGAATTCAGCAGCAACCACTTCTGCCCATGCAGGACCAACACCACCTCTCCGTTTGCTGTTGTCCCTTAGAAGACCCAATAAAATACCTGGTGCTGCTATTTCCCTGTAAAGTGCATGAAAACCAATGGCCAGAGTGACCCTACATAGCAGCAGCTACTTCCCTCCCTCTCTGTTGTTGTGTTGAACCTTGCAGTTCATTTCTGCTGCTCCCCAAAACGGCCTCTCCTGCATCTTTCCTGCACATGGAGGCTTCAAAACCCAGGTCCTGGGTGATGTGAAGGGCTGATCAGCCTTTTGGGTATGGGACAGCTTCTCTGCAAGGCAACACTGTCGTGCTTCGAAGCGACAGAGCTGTTGGAGGAGCAAGTCAACGCACGAGCATCTTTGCAGAAAGCTCTCCCCCGCCTTTGGCTCTCCTACGCTCAGCATGGGAGACAACACCCATTGCCACACAGACAGCCTGCTTGGCAGCTGCGGGATGTCAAATCCCATCTTCTGGAATGGATTTTCAAGCAGTAGCTTTTATTCCGCTCCCTCCCTGCTCCGACTTGTGTCTCAAAGAGTTTTCTCCTTTGGCCTCCTTTCTGTTTGCAAGCACGGCTGAGCCGCCGTGCTGCAGGCAGGCTTTGGGTGCACAGCAGCGGTTTTGATCTAAAATTCAAACACAGGGGACTTTGCTGGGAGGCATTCTCACTGGGAAGAGCAAAGGGAAATAGCTGAATCTTCTTTATTTCGAGCGGTATGATCTGGCATGAAAGCCAAATCCCTGTTCTTCAATGCCCAGCTCCAAAATGGGCTGGCCGCAAAGCAATTGCATTTCTTGATCGAAGTCAGGGCTTGGCCTTTGGCTCCAGCCCAAAGCAATGCCAGGTTTGGCTGGCACTTTTCAAGGGAAAAGTAGGGGCAGAGGAATATTCTGAAACCCAAGTCCCCTTATCTTTGGGAAATTTCATTGGCTGGTTTGTTGTGCAGGAAGAACAAGAGTCCTCTCTTTTTCTAGCCTTGGCAAGAAACTACATCCTGGATTTGAAAAACCTTCCCAGCAAAGTCATTTGTTTTTTGGTTTTTTTGGGGTTTCTTTTTAATGAACATGTTCATGCAAAAACAATTGCAATTTGATGGAACAGAATTTTCCGGCCAACCCTCCCAGCCCCACCAGCTCCTCTTTATTGGATAGTTTCCACCTGTGCTTTGCGTTCGGGATTGAGCAGGGTTTCTCCTCTCTGCCTCTGTCTTTGTAATCCAGGGAGTCTGTCAACAACTGAAGACAAATTTGCAGCACAGTTCCCAGCTGACCCACAAGCAGTTTTCATTTTAAATTCCACCAGCTCCTTCCAGTACTCCCATGCCCAGCAAGGAAGACCAGGACATTTTGGACCAGCCATTCAGCAGGCAAAGGAATCATTCCTGATTTTCCTTAATGGAAGATTTGGTCTTGACTATTCTGAAATGAGATAGAAGTGGACACGTGTCTGCCTAGGAGCATTGGCATTTAGGGGAAAGAGGATAAATGGGTGTCATCGGCAAGGAAAGTGTCACCACCGACAGATGTATGGTTTATATCCAACAGCTGCAAAAATTAATGGTTACGAATCGTGTCTTTTATTAGGTTTTTATTCTACTGGGGCATTTAGCACTTGACTCTACTAACAAGATTGTGACAAGTGCTTCCAAATTATCTACAAAGCAAGACTTTTCTGGAATACGTGGAAAAACAGAGGCGGGGGAGATGAAAGAATGAAAAAAGAGGAAGTTTTTATTCTCGTTCTGATCATCTGAAAGAAACCATTTTCTTGGTGGACCAGAATTAGGAATTTTAATCCTTTGAAGTCAGTAATGCTCAACAGGAGGTTAAATGTAAATGAAAAAGTCTGATTAAAGTGGAACACATATCGCCTTCTATTTGCAGAAGGGCCATAATAGGTCTATAATAAGGTACGTTTTTG
>JAVSBS010026338.1:0-18978 GCA_033124195.1 Coracias cyanogaster | reverse complement strand
ACTGGGCCGAACCGGGCCGGGCCGGGCCGAGCTCCTGCCGCCGCCGCCGCCGCCGCCGCCGCCGCCGCCGCCGCGCACAATGGAACCGCGAGCTCATCAGTATGCACGAGCCGCCCCGCCCCGCCCCGCCAGGCGCGGGCAGCCGAGCACCGAGCAGGAGAGCGGGGCGGGGGGGCGCGTGCGTGACAACCAGCGCGTGACAGCGAGTGTGACACGGGGGGGACACAACCTCTGTGTGAGCGCGTGTGACAAAGCGGGGGGGTGACAACGTGTGTGTGAGTGGGGGTGACGCGGGGGTGACGCGGGGCGGTGTGCCAGCGTGTGTGACACGGGGGGGTGACCGTGCAGGATGACACGCGTGGCACGCAGGCCGGACCACGGGCACGCATGTGAACGCGTGTGCAGGTGCAAGAACCTGGGCTCCGGAGTGACCGTGTGCCAGTGACACGACGTGACAGCACGACCACGCTGCACACATGCGTGCAGGCAGCCGGGGGTGCGCATCACACACTCTCCCTGGCTCCCGGCCCCCCTCTCCCCAGCCGAAGGACCCGAGCGTTGCCGGCGGGGCTTGGTGTTTGTTGGGGAAGCCAGAAGTGAGCCCCAAGCAGGGGTCCAACCCTGTTCCCCCCTCAGGATCCCCCAATGGGAGGACACAGCCCCAGCACCAGCTGGGCGGCAGTGGGGGCATGGGGAGCACGGGGCAGGGGGGGTGCAGAGCAAGACAGAGCTCCCCGGGACAAACCAACCAGCCCATGGGTGTGCTGGGGAGGTGGCTGTGGGGTGGGGGGGGCAGCACCCCAGACGACCCTGGACCCTACGGTGGGGGCCACCCCATCTCACTCCCCTGAGAGCAGCAGCAGCTGCAGGGCAGCAACACAGACTGGGAGAAACTGGGAGGTGGCCGGACCCTTGCACTGGACACCCCCAGAGAAGTGCTGAGAACAAGCCTCTCCTGGGACATGGTGGGGGAAGGTGAGGGTCTCACCACCTTCACGGCCGGGGAGGGCAGCTCCCAGCCCCTCACCCCTGCCGGCCACAGCGGCTGCCCCAGCACCGGCCCCGGCACCAGCCAGACAAGGACTCCAGGCCCAGCACGGGGTTTTACAAGGTCTGTAGTTCAGGAGAGAGGGGGGATGCGAGGAGGGACAGACAGACGGACAGACAGAGGGGCGGGCACATGCTGCTGCCGCTGCACTGGCGCTCAGGCCAGGTCCTTGAAGGCGTCGAGGTTGAAGGCTGTGTCCAGGAGCCGCTGCAGCTCAGTCAGGTGGGTCTTCTTGTTGCCGGTGGCGGGGGCAGCTGCAGGCTCCCGCCCCGCGTACCTGCAGGGGAGAGGATGGAGGGTGAGGAGGGGTCTGCACAGCCCAGACCCACCCACCCCAGCATCATGGCCACCACCACATCCCTACCAGACAGGCTTGGCACGGTTGATGGTGGTGCGGAGCCGGGGTTTGACGTAGTCGTAGTAGCCCTGGTTCTTGTGCTCCTCCTGGCACCACACCAGCTCCGCAGCTGGGTACTTCTCAGCTTCCAGCTGGAGAAGGTCGAAGGGGAACGGGGAGAGCTGCAGGGGACACAGTGCGATGTTGTGGCGATGTCATGGGGGACACGGCACACACCCAGCCCACAGGCTCAGGGGCAGCTGGACCCTGCTCACCTGTTCCACCCTGGTGATGGCCACGTCGGCCTCCATCTGCCGAGCCTTGCGCTCGCGGGTCAGGTCATAGTAGACTTTACCGGTGCAGAACAGCACGCGCTTCACCTTCTCAGGGCTCTGGGCTGCAGGGCCACTGTCGGGGATGACGCGGAGGAAGTGGGTGCCTGCCAAGGGAGAGGACAGCACCGTCACCCACAGCAGCCCCAGACATCTTGCCGGCAGCTGCCTGCACCACCATCCCATGCCAGCAGCCCCAGACCCCTGCTGGGGCAGGCAAACCGGCGAGGCAGAGCCACACCAGCTGGTACCGGGTCCAGCTCCCAGTACAAACCATCACAGCTCTGTGGGACTCAGGGCTGCCAAACCTTGGCCACACCACTCTGGTGGGAAGCAGCTGCCGACGGAGGAAGCACCACGGCAAAGCCAGGAAAGCCAAGCCATGGCTCACCAGGATGCCAGACTTGGCACTAAGGAGTGATGACTCCAATTTACCCGGTAGTGGCCGCAGCCGGCAGACACTGGCCACGGCTGCAGCAAACGTGTTGCTCTGGCACTGAGAAGGATGGAGCCCACATGCCGCGCTGGCAGAGAGCTCCCCACAGGCTGTCCGTGCTGCCCCAGTGCTGGCAGCGCCAGCCTTGCTTGGCTGCTCTTCGGCATGGAAAGTCCACTGCCAGGTGGACTTTACCCGAGGTGGCAGCTCCTGCCCTTCACCCCCCATCCTGCAGAGAGGTGTCGGGGGAAGCGGATGCCTTCCCACCGCTCGTACCTGGCAGCATGTCATTGAAGCTGGAGCGGGCTTCGGGGTGGCGAAGCAGCGACTTTGGAGTGAAGATGATCAGCTGGAGGGGAGAAGAGGCAGAGCAGTTGTCAGCCTTGCCAGAAACACCTCCCAGCTTGTCCTGCCCTCCCTGTCCCTGCACAGGAGCAGCTGTGAGAGATGTGCTCCTTGCTTGCCTATTGTGCTCTGCCAGATGGGCACCAGCTTCTGATGACACTGGCTGTGCCAGTCTGGGTTTGCCCAGCAGAGGCCAAAGGGCTGCCGGGGACCTGCCTGCCCCGTGGCTGGAGCTGAGTGGCTGGACCAGGTCATTTACTGCTGCCCACCAGCCCCAGAGCCTGTGACCTCCCTGCAGAGTGCAGGAAGGGGCCACAGCCAGCCCAGCCTGCCGGAGCTGGCTGCAGCACATAATGTACCGCACCAGCCCCAGCACCAGGAGGTCCTTGGCCCAGGCAGAGGCAAATTGCCCGTGTTTGCTGCCGAGCTGCCAGAACAATCCCGCCCTGATCCCATCCCCAGCTCAGCACCGAGCTGGGCACGGAGCCGCCAGCACTGACCGGTTTGCGGAAGGGCAGGAGGATCTGGCGCCGGAGGACGTGGAAGAAGTTGGCTGGAGTGGAGCAGTTCACAACGATCCAGTTGCAGTCGTAGAGCTGGCGCACGTCAAAGTCATCCAGTTTCTGCCTCAGCCACCAAGGGGGTTTCAAGAAACACAAGGTGCCTCTTGGCCTTGCGGTTCGGCAGTGGGGAGAAGATCGGTGCCCAGCCCTCCCACCATCCCGAGCCCACGGAGACCAATTGACACCTGGCAGAGGCTCCATGTCTGTGCCCCCCACCTTGGGGCAGCCCTGGGGGCAGCGAGGAGCCCCCTGCTATGCTGCTTTTGGGGCCATCTCCACCTCGCCCTGTGCACCATCCCCAGGGATGGTGGAGGTGCAGCCTGGGAACCGCCTTCAGCCCCTCTCCCCAAACCCTCCTGGCTGCAGCACAAGCCCAGGGCGTCCCACACCTGCCACTGGCTCCAGGACACCCGCCCTGACCGCAGCGTTGTGCTGAGCCCACCCGGGGGTTGTTGCCCCCCTCCCCATTTCAAGGCAGCGGTCGGATCCAGGAGAGCCAGGCCAAGCTCAAGGCGGCCGCCACTCACAGGGAAGACGTCGGGATCGTCGTTGCACATCTGCAGGAATCGCTCTGGGCGGGCGGAGGAGTGCTCAGGACCCTGTGGGGACCAAGTGGCGGGGAGGGTGAGCAAGGCTGGCGTGTGACGCTGATGCCGGGCACAACCATGTTCCTACCTGCCTTGGCTCTACTGCTGGTGCAGGTGACGGGCACCCTGGGGTGCCCACGAGCTGGCAGGGGTCCTTACCATGCCCTCCATGCCGTGGGGAAGCAGCAGGACGATGCCATTCTGCCTGACCCACTTGGCCTGCCCGGGACAGATGAACTGGTCGATTATGCACTGAGCAGTATTGTGGAAGTCACCAAATTGGGCTTCCCAAAGCACAAGGGCGTTGGGGCTGGCCATGGCGAAGCCCAGCTCGAATCCTGAGGGATGGGAGAGAAGTGAGGGGTTATCCTCCTGGAGTGGCCTCAGCCCCGGGCTGGGGTCAGACCTCTGCACTCACCAAGGACACCGTACTCCGACAGAGAGCTGTTGCAGACGGTGTACGGAGCCTGGTTGGGCCAGAGGTGGTTCATGGGGATACAGGTCCTCTTGTCCACGTTCTGATCGTGCAAGACGTGGTGGCGATGGCTAGAAGAGAGGAAAGTATCACTCCATCATCACCCTTCGGATCTCTCTGGAAAGGCTGGAATCACCTTTAGGGCCACCAGAAGCAGACCTTTACCTGAACGTCCCCCTCTCAACATCCTGGCCGCTCAGGCGGATGTGGATGCCCTCTTTGAGCAGGGAGCCGAATGCCATGTACTCTGCCAGGGCCCAATCCACCGTCCGGTTCTTCACCATCTCCCCACGGGTTTTCAGAATACGGCTCAAACCTGCCAGGACAGAAACCAGTTGGTAGCTGGTGCAGGAGGGAGCCCCAGCAACACCCTGTTTGTCCCTCAACCCGCCCACAGACCGATAGACTGCAAGTAGATCCAGAAGAACAGATCAAGCTCTGCCAGAGTGATGAACCAGGGACAAGGAATCGGGACTGCAGGGAAGGATCGGCTCCAAACATGAGCTGCTCGCTGGTTCACTTCCCTTAACTACAGCTCCCTCGTGAACTAATTCTCATAGACTCACAGCAGGGTTTGGGTTGGAAGGGACCTCCACAGGTCACCTATTCCAACCCCCTGCAGGGAGCAGGGACATCTTTAACCAGACCAGCTTGCTCAGAACCCTGTCCAACCTGGCCCTGAACACTTCCCACGATGCAGCACCCACAGCTTCTCTGGGAAACCTGGGCCAGGGTCTCATCACCCTCAGTGTAAAAAAACCTCTTCCTTATGTCCCATCTAAATCTCTCTATTTAAGTTTCAAACCATCCCCCCTTGTCCTGTCCCAACAGGCCCTGCTCTAAAGTCTGTCCCCAGCTTTCTGACAGGCCCCTTGAAGTCCTGAAAAGCCACCAGAAGGTCTCCCTGGAGCCTTCTCTTCTCCAGACTGAACAAGCCCAACTCTCTCAGCCTGGCCTCACAGCAGAGGGCTTCTAGCCCTTGCATCATCCTGATGGCCTCCTCTGGACTCGCTCCACCAGGCCCATGCCTTTCTTACACTGGGGACCCCAGAGCTGGCCGCAGTGCTGAAGGTAGGGTCTCAGGAGAATGGAGTAGAAAGGAAGAAGCCCTTCCCTTGACCTGGTGGCCACACAGATCAAAGCACTGTAACAGGTCCCTTCCTTCCCGGCCACGCTCCAGCCCTATCCCACCTCTTCTCTGGAACAAACGCCTGTCCTGGCACAGCTTCCACAAGCTCCTACCTCCATGGATAGTGAAATCCTCCACTGGCACCGAGCTGGCCACTTGACCAATGTGTGTCAAATCTTCTTCATTTAGACCAGTAGAAGGGCAGGTCATGCTCCGGGGTTGGCCATCCAGCGTGAAGAAACCTGCAGCAGGAGGAGCAGCCCAGCATATTGTGGGAGCCATGCCCAGCTCCCTGTGAAGACGTTGGGTCACAGACACCCTCAAGCAAAGGTGAGGATGTCGGGAGCAGAGAGCACCACACCACCTCCCCACCAGGGTAATTTGCTAGGAAATAGCTACTATGGCTCTAGAGAAGCTGAGCTCTTTGCTAGGGACCTCTAAACTTTACTGGTGACTTACCGGGCCAGGGCGAGTCCAGCCAGTGCTTGATGTGCAAGATCTTTTCATCCTTGGATCTCGCATGGGCCTCCTCACAGATCTTATCATACTTGGCAATTTCCTCCTGAAAGGCAGAACCAAGAAGCAGCAAAGTGTTAGTGAGGGGTCTCCAAACAAGGCTGCCAAGACTGAGGCCCTTGGTGCCTGCTTGCCAGGGTGCTGGAGGGCACAGCTAGTCCTCACAGCAGGGGAGTCCTGGGGCCAAGCAGCTCAGGAGGTCCCTGTCCCCAGGGGACAGCTCGGCCGCCATCCAAGACAACCACTCTTGTCCAACACTAAAGATGCTGCAAAGTGGAGCTGGGGCAAGAAGGGTCAGCACAGCTGCTGCCACACTTGTGCAGGACGGCACAGCCGGGGCAGGGGACCAGCCCCAGACATCCCCAGGCCACGGTGATCCTGAGTGCTGCAGAGCCCAAGTGTCCCATGGGTCCCGGCCGTGCCGCAGTGGTCCGGTGCTGCACAGCCTATGTCGCACGGATAACGGGGCAATCCTTGAACGAGATGTTCCTGTGCTCTTAGCACTGGCACAGTCCAAGGACGAGCCTTGGCTCCCAAGCCAGTCGCTGCCAGGTCTGCAGCGCTCTCCCAGCCCTAGCACAGCTCTGCCACCTTTAGGTGACAAGCATAAGCAGAAATGGCCCCATCAGGTCGTTTACAGAGTCCTCCCAGGCCCCAAGGGACAGTACCTCGTACTCGGGCTGATTTACCACCCCCTGGGAAATCAGCAGCTCTGCGTATTTCTGCAGCACCGGCTTCTGTTTCCGGATCTGTTTGTACATCAGGGGTTGCGTGAACATGGGCTCATCCATCTCATTGTGGCCGTTGCGCCGGTAACAAACCTGCCAGGAAGGGAAAGAGCCTTTGAAAGCAGCTGCTTGCAAGCCCTGGCTTCGAAAGCAGTGGGAAGTACCTGGGTCTCCGTGCTAGGAAGGGTCCAAAACAGCCCAGGAGGGACCCAAGCGTGTCCCCACCAACATGGGAGGCGAGGGCAGGCTCCATACAGCGCGTCACCTCTCCCAGTGCTATTACAGCCTCGTTTCCTTGCTTTACAGCACCTCCACCCTCCCTTCACGTCAAAAGGGCCAGACAAGCCCTGAAGAGAAACCTCAGCTTTCAGAAAATGCCACCTGAGAGGTATCGGTGAGCACCCACAGCAGAGCCACAGCACTGGGACAAAAGCCTTGTGGCACGTTCCATACCAAATCCACCACCACGTCCTTATGGAAGGTGCTTCGCCACTCTGCTGCCACATTGCACACGTAGACGACAGCCTCTGGATCATCCGCGTTGACATGGAAAATGGGTGCGTTCACCACACGGGCGACATCCGTGGGGTACGGGGAGGAGCGGGCCATGCGGGGGTCAGTGGTGAAGCCGATCTGCAGCGGGTGAGAAGGAACAGGACCAGCACAGGGGTAAGGATTTGGGAAGTGGCACATGCAGCTTTGAGGGTGGGTCAGCTGCTGCAGCTGAGCCACGGGTTCGTCCCCACGGCTGCACTGCTCAGTTGCGGCACAACCGCCATCTCCTGCACCCAGGCACCACAGCCCGTCACGGTCCCTGTGCCTGGGCCGTCATCCCGTTGCACCTTCAGGGAAGGGGCTGGTCCTGCTGAAATGTCTCTGGTTTACATGGGGACAGAGGAAGCAGCCCTGCGTGATCCTGCATGCCGAGCATCAGGTTGCACCACCTCTGTGCCAGGCTGGCCTCAGAGGCTGCTACCGGGGAGCAGCTGGGTGTAAAGCCCAGGATTACGGCTCGTGCCAGCAACATTGGCTGCGAAACAGCTCCCGCTTGCTGCCAGCTGCCACCCAGAGTGGAGCCTGCAGAGCCTGGTCTGCGAGGGACCCCTGGACGCTGGGGGTTTGCTCCTCACCTGGTTGTTCACCACAACGTGGACGGTGCCGTGGGTGGTGTAGGAGGGCAGGTCGCTCAAGTGGAATGTCTCATACACGATGCCCTGTCCAGCAAAAGCAGCATCTCCATGCAGGAGGATGGACATCACCTGGGAGACATGAAGCCACAGCAGTCAGCAGGGGCTCTGTGGGGATGGCAGGCAGGGACAGCCACCAGGAAAGGGCTCAAGTCCTATCCCCATGAGTCTTCAGCTTTCCAGAAAGGACATGGAGCAGCTTTCTCAGGGATCGCAGTGGAGCTGGCCACAAGTGGCACAACCTGGGGGAGGCTGTGGCCACCAGCTGGTGGATCTCCAGATCTCTGGATCTCACCCCGGAGCAAGGGTGGCACACTCAGGGTGCCTTGATGCAGCAGCGGGATGGCACCTGGTGCACAGCGGCAGGGAGGCAAGTCCCGTTCCCAAAGGGGAACTCACAGGGCACACATCTCAAAGCAAAGCCTTTTTCTAACTGGGGGGAAGAGGAAAAAAATGCCACTTTCCCCTGTGCTTCTGCCCAGCCCAGAGGAGCTTTGGGCAGGAGCTGGCCGGGAGCTCGCTCGGGCTTCAGCACCATATTTTGCTGTGGGGGTTGGCTGAGGACAGCGCCTGCCAGCCGAGGACAGGGTCTGTCTATTTATACCCAGCCCTTGGGGTGTAGGAGGAAGGGAAGCACTTTTGATCTCACTCTTCCACTTCTGGTGTCAGAGACAGGTCTGCGATGAATCAGACCACAAATAAACCCCCGCAGCCCACTCCCCGCCTGCTCTCCCACCCTCCTGCTGCGGGCTCCAGCTTTCCCAGCCCTGGGAATGGTTATCCCTGGTCACATTGAGATCGTTCAGCTTGAGGTTCCTACTGCTGAGCACCCCAAGCTGTGATGCTCAGGTTGGCTTTCAGGAGCACCCCTCATTTCCCTGCTTTCCAACTGGGGGTTTGCGCGTCTGCAGCTCCCCACGGCCCAGCTGAGCCGGTCATTCAGGAGGAAGCTGCTGTGGGAGCCCAGAGTGGGCAAGTTATCCCCAAAGACAGCAGGGAAGGATAGGAGAGCAAAGTCAGAGTGATACTAAAAAGGGGCCTACAGGAAAGCTGGAGAAGGACTTTTTACAAGGGCTTGTAGTGACAGGACGAGGTGTGGTGGGTTCAAACTGGAAGAGGGGAGATTGAGATTAGAAATTAGGAAGAAGTTCTTCACTCTGAGAGTGGTGAGACCCTGGCACAGGTTGCCCAGGGGACTTGTGGATGGTCCATCCCTGGAGGTGTTCAAGGCCAGGTTAGATGGTGCTTTGGAGCAACCTGGTCTAGTGGGAGGTGTCCCTGCCTTGGCAGGGGGGCTGGAACCAGATGATCTTTGCAGTCCCTTCCAACCCAAACCATTCTATGATTCTTTGCTTTGCCACCAGCCTGCCTCCCACCAAACCCATCCAGCCCAAGCCACTTCACTGCAGGCATCCCAGCACCACTCACCTTCTTCCCTTCCGTGTCCCCGCAGTAGAACTGCTCTGCTTTAGTCTTGCCTTGAACAACAGGATCAGCTGCCTCCAGGTGAGAAGGATTTGCCACCAAGGAAAGGGTGATGTTCCTGTCAGTGACGCGGTTAATCCGCCGGTGGTACATCCCCAGGTGGTACTTCACATCACCAGAGCCCTGATGGAGAGGAGAGTCACCCCCAGGAACATGAGCGGCTTCTGGGGCACAGAAGGAGACCTGAGGCAGGGCAGGGCTGACCCCAAGGGCTAGGAAAAGGGGTATTTTCTGGAGGCACTGGCAGAAAGCTGCAGGCTCTCGCTTGAGGAGCTGCCCTTGCACCCGGCAAAGGACAATCAACCTTTTCCTGGTGCCAAACCACCAACACACCTCAGACACGCATCACACCCATCTAGGTAAGGTTGTAGGTACAGAGGCAGAAGCAAGTGTGGTGGATTTGGGGAAGACACCAGGAAAGAGGTAACGCTCAGCCAAGCTCTGCCTGCACTGCGCAGCACAGTCGTCCCTGGTTCCACTCACAATTCCCAGCCAGGGTGCATCTCGATGCCCCAGGCTGCTGCTTCCTCATCTCGAACCCCCACCTGAAAGGCATGGTGGGACAAAGACAGCCCAACCCAGCTTTCCAGAAGCCAAATCATCCTGGCTTATGTGCTGGAAGCTTTGGAGAATAAGTGCATCACAGTGACAGGACAAGAGGTAATGGCCTCAAGTTGTGCCAGGGGAGGTTTAGATTGGACATCAGGAAGAAGTTCTTTATTGAAAGAGTGGTCAGGCATTGGAACAGGCTGCCTGGGGAGGTGGTGGAGTCACCATCCCTGGAGGTGTTCAACAAACGGGTAGAAGTGGTGCTTTGGGACATGGTCTAGTGGACAGGGAGATGTTGGGATGAAGGCTGGACTTGATGATCCTAGAGGTCTTTTCCAACCTAAATGATTCTATGGTTCTATGACAGAGCCTGTGGCACAAGAGATTTGAGGCCTGGGGCTTTGGGAACTGCTTTAGGGCCCCGCAGGGGGACCGGGGGCTGCTGCAAGGGTACAAGCCAACCTCTGCTCC
This sequence comes from Coracias cyanogaster, assembly GCA_033124195.1. NCBI lineage: Eukaryota > Metazoa > Chordata > Aves > Coraciiformes > Coraciidae > Coracias > Coracias cyanogaster. Next base: position 8,790 of record JAVSBS010026338.1, on the reverse strand, counting down.
TGGCCACCTTCCCACACCTCATCATTCAGATCCAGGCTGCTGTAGGCCCGTGGAGAGCTGCTGACTGCCCAGCCTGTGCTGGAGACACCAGCAGAGGCCAGAGTACACATCACTGGGGACAGACCAGTCCTGGCACTGACACAAAAGCTTGTGTCGTGTGGGTGTGCGTGCGAGGTGGAAATGTTGCGATGCCACCAAGTGACACCACAAGCAGTGGCACAATCCTGCTTGCGCTGCACAACCACAGCCTCTGGGGACATGGTGACAGGCAGCAGCAGCCAGCTATGGGCAGAGGAGACTCACCTCATCAGCTGCCTCCAGCTTGGAGTCGAACTGGCAGAAGATCTGCTCCAGCTCTTTCCTGATCACATTGGCGAGAACGTTCAGGCGTCCCCTGCAAAAGCAAGGCCATTGTTGGTAACCAGCAGTGCCAGCCTGGCACCAAGCACCAAGAGTGACCTGCCACCTCTCCCCGTCACACAGAGGTGATGTGACAGCCCCACACCTCCCGCGACGGCTGTAGGGTCATCCAGGGAGGGGGGTCCTGAGCAGGAGGGTGCAGACCCCTCAGCACGGGGATGGACCAGCCAACGCTGCACCCTGACTGCTGGCCCAGAGCGGGCAGGCCCAATCCTGCTCCGGGATTCCGGCTCTGCCACTCAAGCCGTCACCCCTCACCAGGTGAATTTATAGACAAGCTGATGCTGAAAACACTGCGATGAGTAGAGAGTAGTCAAGGTCTGAGGTCTCCAGGTTCACCACCAGCTAAGACCAGTTGGGTGATGGCAGAAACCAGTGTGCCCTCCAGCACCGAACCCCGGCAGCCCCAAGCACCACCGTGGAGAGGGGCAGAGTTACCTGTGGGGCATTCCCATGATAACATAATCCACTCCCTTCTCACTCGACTTATCAATAATGGTCTTCAGGGCTGGGATAAGCACTTAACAGCCCTCCAGACCAAAACGTTTCTCTGAAGACCATTTCCGATGGAGGAACTCCTCAAACCTGGAAGGCAAAGGGAGAGATGGCTCAGTGCCAGGGCTACAGCTGAGGGCAGAAACCTGAGAAAGGATGGGGACCACGCAAAAGGAGCCACAGCACCAAGTGATGCTTCAACAGGCATCATGCAGCATCCTGACAGCCTTCCCAGGCAGCCCAGTCTCCTCCTGTGGAGCCCAGCTGCCTGCTCCCCCACCCCAACGCTGTGCTGCACTTAAACCTTATTTTTAGACCTTTTCTTTCAGGATCATCCACGTTTTCAGGCTCTTTGCCAGCACCAGAGCCTGCCAGCCCGCTGGTGTCACCTCACTGATTAAGCTGACCATGACAGATGACGTCAAGATGTGACTCAGGTGGTGACTGTGTCGCCCCAGCCGGGAGTAACCCCCCTGGGCAGCAAGGGAGGAGAAGGGGAAGGCGAAGACCCCCCCCGGGGTACCTGGTGGAGCGGACCAGCCTGGCCAGCAGCGTGCGCTTCTCTTCGTTGGTGAACTGCATGATGCCAGGGGTCTCAAACTTCTGCCGTATCCACTGGCACTGCTCCAGGTCGTTGATGAACATGAACTCCACGCCGATGTGCTGGCAGTAGGCCATCTGCTCCAGCAGGAGGAGAAGGGCCATGAGACACTAGCCAGGGCTCCAGCACCTCCTCACCCCCCGGCAAGGACAGGCACGTGTGGAGTCTACGGGACCACGGGGCTGGGGGCTCCTGTCTTCCCCTCTTGAACTTTTCAGCAAGACAAAGAGCCTCCTGCACTGCAGAGACACAAACCCTTGGCCTGGCAGCTGCACTGCGCTGCCTGAACATGGGCACGTGCTGCCTGCACACAAGGACACCACAGGGGCCATCCTGGGATGCCGCAGGGCAGCTCAGACCCTGCCCATGATCCAGCATCAAAATGTTTCATTCCCTCTTCCCATGGGGGCCTGCATCAGACTCTCGAGTCCTTTACATCCATCTCAGATTTGAGATTTTTGTCAGCTGCGACCAACCCCACTTCACATGGTGGAGAGAAGAGCAGAAAAACATCCTCCCCCTACAAAGAAGGAGCTTGTTCTTGTAGCTTTTCTAAGTTGTTGTTGCAGCTTTCATTCTCCCAAGGTCAACCTCTCTCGGGAGAGACTATCTGAGCAAGGCTGCAGCTTGCCCGGGGGGCTGTCTGCAAGCTCAGAACGGGCAGAGCAGGGTATGGAATTTGGCAGGAAAGGGGAATCTGCTGCAAGAGCTGGAAGCCCCAGCTGCGGGTTGGAGCTGCTCCTGTACCCAGACCCTCCAAGAAGCCACCCCAGCAGCTCTATGGAGAGGGTATCACCTGCCCCCAGCCTGCTCCTCTGCTCTCCCAGCACTGTTTGCTGCTTTAAACTGGAAAACATAGCTGGAGGGGTTTCCAAAATTGCAATATTTTGTTGCCCAAGGTTGGCTCCACCTTGGAGCAATCAGTTTGGTAGACCAAACTCATTGCCCCAATGAAGCATGAAGCGGAGGTGATTGGAGATGAGCAGGGACAGCTCTTGCGAGCGAGGCAAGCACCGAAAAGCAGCTCCCAACCTGAAAAGCTTAAAATCTGCAGCTTGTCCCAGGCTGTGGGCACCAGCAGGGCCCAGGATATCCAAAAAGCAACTGCTCTGCCCCAGCCCTGAGCTGCAAACAGGTCCGGTGGAGTCCTCCCTGCCCCCTCACCTCCAGCCGACGGATGATTTCCCGGAGCGGAAGAGCTGATTCATTTCCCCCGATGAAAGTGGTTGTGGGCAAGTGGAAGACCTTGTCGAGGTCAGATTCATCCAGCCCGTAAAAGCCTGCAGGATTTTTCATGGGTAGGACAAGCAAAAGCAAGAGAAAGAAGGAAGGGATGGGGGGACATTGTCACGCAGGGACCGGAGCGTTGGGGAGAGGCGGGGAAGGGATAGAAAAAAAGCAGCATAAAACCAAAATTAAGCACAAAGGAAGTTTATATGGATAAAAACCAAGCCATAATTAAACAAAAAGACATTAAGCACAGAACAACAAGGTTATTATGAAAGGTAACGCGGGAAATGAAACACAAAGCAGTATATACACGCATGTAAATTGGCAATTAAAATCCAGGGTGCGGGTCGGGAAGTTTGTAGCCCCAAGGATGCAAAAAAATACACCACAAATTACAAGAGAGAGGAGAAAAAAGAAACAGAGGAATTGAGGAGGCACTAAGTGCAACGGAGGCGTTGCCACACGGTGAGAATTAAAAATGAAGAGTCAACATGGAGAAGGAAACAGTTGCAAGAGACAAACCCCAAAGAGGGAGAGAGAGAAGCAAGAGAGAGAAAATGGCATCAGGGCTCTGGATGGACTCTCCTGAATAGCTCAGCCCGGGAGCGGGGCAGCCAGCCGGCCCCTCGGGGGTTTGCTGCCCAGAGACCCCCTCGCCTCAATTAACAGCCTTTTCATTTGGGGTTTAGCCCAGCTCTGCTCAGCAAAACCCTCCGTTTTGGTGCTGGCAGCTCGGGGCTCACAGGCTCCTACTTACGGCACGTGGGGCTCACGGTGCCGAGCCCTTGGAGCCAAACGTCGGGTTTCGGAGCTGCTGGTGAGCCCCCCACCCCAAGCCTGCTGCTGGTCCCTTGCCAGGGCCCACAGCAGCTCCACCATACCCCAAAGCCATCGGAGGTGCCTCAGCGCCCACTGAAGCTCATGGTTGTCTTTGGGGCAACTGAGGCATGGGGCAGGAGAGACAAGGAACTGGCTGAAGTGATGCAGCAAGGCAGAAGCAGAGCCAAGAAGGGGACTGGGGAGCCATAGAATTATAGACTGGTTTGGGTTGGAAGGGACCTCAAAGATCATCCAGTTCCAATCCCTTGCCGTGGCAGGGACACCTCCCACTAGACCAGGTTGCTCAAACCCCCGTCCAACCTGGCCTTGAACCCCTCCAGGGATGAAGAGTTTTGAGACCCTTCTGGAGCAGGAGCTTGGCTGGAAGCAGGAGCTGCCCATACTGCCCTAACACCTCCCTCAGGCCCCTGTTCCTCCCTCCCAAGCTCCCAACAGAGCCAGGCTTCAAGGCAAAGGCACCACAGCTCTTCCTCACTTCCTTCAAACTGGCCCAAGGCCCCAGCTGGGATCTCTTCAGAGATACCACCCCCTAAATGCTACAGGGCAGTGTAACCCTCCTTCCTCCAGGCAAAGGCAGGCAAAAATTGGCCCCTCCAAAACTGGCCCTCCTTGAACTCAATATTTAAAAAGTCTTTCCCAATAGATTGTGCTTAGCAATCCCAAGCACAAATCCAGGCTGGGCAGTGAGTAGTTTGAGAACAGCCCTGAGGAGAAAGACCTGGGGGGGCTGGTTGAGGAAAAGCTCAACATGAGCCAGCAATGGGCAAGTGCAGCCCAGACACCAACCGTGTCCTGGGCTGCAGCGAAAGAAGTGTGGCCAGCAGGTCGAGGGAGTGGATTCTCCCCCTCTGCTCCGTTCTTTTGAGACTCCCCTGGAGCCCCATGTCCAGCTCTGGAGTCCCCAGCACAAGAAGGACATGGAACTGTTGGAGAGTCTCCAGAGGAAGCCATGAAGATGATCAGAGGGCTGGAACATCTATCCTACAAGGACAGGCTGAGAGAGTTGGGCTTGTTCAACCTGGAGAAGAGAAGGCTTCAGGGAGACCTTCTTGTGGCCTTCCAGTATCTGAAGGGGGCTAAAATAAAGCTGGGGAGGGACTTTTTACAAGGGTTTGTAGTGACAGGACGAGGGGTGATAGCTTCAAACTGGAGGAAAGGAGATTTAAATTAGAAATTAGGAAGCAGCTCTTCACTCTGAGGGTGGTGAGACCCTGGCACAGGTTGCCCAGGGGGTTTGTGGATGGCCCATCCCTGGAGGTGTTCAAGGCCAGGCTGGAGGGAGCCTTGAGCAACCTGGTCTAGTGGGAGGTGTCCCTGCCATGGCAGGAGGTTGGAACTAGATGATCTTTGAGGTCCCTTCCAACCCAAACCATTCTGTGATTCTATGATTCTATCCCTCACTCTCTGGTCAGGAATGGAGGATGAGCTGGAGATGGGGGCGGCCACGGCTCCCTCCTGTGCAGCCTTGAGGATGGCACTTGCTGGAGGCTGGGAACACCCACAGCAAACCCTAAGCACAAGTCTTCCTGGTTGCCACCGCCATACCTCCCCTCCTCTGCCCACACCAGCCTCCTGGATCCTTCTATTCCCTGGAGAAGGAATTAAGCCAGATCCGAGGGAGCTCAGCTCCGGAGCTGTGTCTGCGAGCAGCAAGCCACTGCTGGCAGGATCTGAGAGGGTTTGGCCCCATGTCCCAAGGACTCTTCTGTGGTTCTCATCCAAACAGAGGCCCTGGAGAGAAGCTGGGAGTACAGAGCATCCCGGCTGAGCTGCTGGCTGGAGGTCTCTGGGAAGCCTCCGTAACTTGCTGTGGCTCCCAGCCCCGCAGCACAGGGCTGCAGCTTGCTCTGCCACCCCGGGTTGAAGACTCTTTGGGCACACTTTGGGGGGTATCAGATTTTACAAGGAGTCTTCAGGGCTCTAGGCATCTCTACTTCTGCTTTGCTGCAGCCTGCCAGCTTTTTTGACAGCACTCAGTATTTACAGGCAGCGACACCATCAGATGGGGAGGAAGGCCAGGGATGAGCTGCCGAACTTTCACCATGACCAAGGCAGAATTTTTAGCAGATTCGAACCAATTGGGGAGATTGAGGCCTTGTAAAATTAATATCCACAACAGAACGTGTACTCCAGCAATCCAGGCATGCAAACACACAGCACGGGAAAGGGCAGCGAGGCTCTAAACTGGGGATCTCTACAGGTGAAGCATCACTAAGCGCCTGTATTGAGACTTTTAGTGGACAAATTCAAAATAAACACGTTCCAAAACTCAGGAGTGGTGGGAGATGGGAAGGGACTGCTTTACCGGCTTGGTTCATGCCCAGAATAACCTATTCAAAGAGAGTCCTGCACTCCAGGGGGTTAAAGGCTCATTAATTCCATACCTCCTACTGTTAACACTCTCAGCCGCTCCTTGAACACTGCGAGATCTGGGGTGGGCAGGGAGGGGGGGGTGCAGAAAGGGAGAAGATAGAGAGACGCAGTCAAAGTTAGTAAAAAAAACCCTGGAACCGTGAAAACTAGTTATGGAAAGCACAAGTCAAAAAAATACAGTATTTAAAATACAGTCCAAAACCATCAGAGGCAAAAGGGTTGGGATGGAGGATGACTACGCACTAGGCAGAAAAGAAATCCCAGTGGAAAGTCTGGCGAAAGGAGGGAGGAGCCGGGAGGGGAACAGGGGCATCAGACACTGGGGAGCAGTTGAGCTGCATGGTTTGAGATCTCCTCTCGCACACACACCTCGGATGGGAGAGGCATGGTGACTTCACCAGCTCCCACCGAAAGGCATCTTCTTCTCAAGCTGCATCATGAGGAGCGTCACCTTGGCAGAGCAGGGAGCTGCCTCCCACCAGCATCTGCTCCCGGAGGGTTTTGCTCAGCTCCTTGCTACCGGTAGCATCTCAAGGTCACTGCCAAGGAGGCACCGCTGCTGCCTGGGCACAGGCAGGAGGACGGTTGGGGTGTTAATGAGCAGGGCGTTAATAAGGAATATGAAGGGTGAGGCAGGCTGGCTCAGGAGCATGCTGGGATGCCACGGCAGGTGTGGGAGCAGTGGGCACCGCACGGCACCGGAGCCGCACTCCCTGGCTTGGTTAGGGGACACGAGCGCCTCAATCTCTCCTGGGTTCCTAGGCTTTGGAAACACTTCTCCTCTGGGGCAGCGGGGAAACTTCCCACGATCAGAGGAGATGTTTGGTTATTAGCAAGGTGTCACACAGGAAAGGGGAGGTGGCAGCACTCCCAGCCCAGCTCCTGCAGGGACCAGCCTGGCTCTTCCCAAGCTGGAGGATGATCTCCATCGGTTCCCCTGGGCGAGAGGCAGGAGCAGCTCCTGCCACGGAGGGAGAGACAGACAGACAGACAGACAGACAGACAGACAGACACACACCACCTTCCACACACCCCTGGATTTCAGTCTTATTTCCTTGGACAGGTGACATCAAGTTCCTGCCATCACCTCGTCCTTGTTTTACACCACTTACCACGCCAGAGCCGCTGCAGCAGAAGACCAGGATGAGATTACTTTGTTTTTTAAATAGAAAAGACAAGAGAAAGAGGGATTTGATGGCTCCAGCCCCACCACTGTCAGACCCAGTGCCCTAGGCAGGCTCTCTCCCCTTTCTACATTCTCCAAAGCTCACCCTGCTTAATCCAAAGAGAGCTTCCAAACCAGACACAAACTAGTTGCTAAACAAAAGGCAATTGAGAAGAAAGATCAATTTCCGAGATTAACCATTGAATCCTTTGAATTGCGGCACCGCCCGGCCAGGGTTTAAACTGTTGGCAGCACAGCTCACATCACAAAAGCTGACCTTTAAGGATTTTGCTGCTCAGAAAAAAGAAACAAGATCGTTTCCAAGTCTCAAAACCACTCCTGTTATTAACTGCTCTGTCAAGTGTTAAGAAATACTCTTTCAAAGCAAAAAAAGCCAGCAGGAGCTGCTTGGAAATTGGCTTTCTCTGCCACAAGCAGACGACATGAACGCGGGCTTGGCCAGAGCTCTGCCCACGCTCTGCACCAGCACCACTCCCCTCCCATCTCGCTCAGCATGGTCTGCGAGCTCTGCCCAAAGTTCTATCTTAAGATCGACCAGATGAGGTTTTCCATGATGAGGACATCAGGGGAAAGTCTACTCAGTCATAAATAATACTTACAGCAAGATAATAAAGCCTCCTTTGATTATGTGAGTCTGGGGTCCTACCGCAGGACACAGCCCCAGCACGAGCTGGCAGCTGATACCAGCAGACCTTGTTCCCAGGACTCATGATCTCCTACAAATTCATGGATTCCTGGTAATTAAATCAATGCCAGGAACCGCAAGGGCAGATATCTTAGCATGAAAGCCACTGAAAAACTGAAGTTAAACCAAACGCCTGGCTCAGACACGGCAAGTGCGGGCTGGAGATTCTCTCCCAGACACTGTCTATAGACCAACCATGCCTGAACATCTCCACTGTGGTGAGCTGTGCTGGGTCATGCTGCTGGGGTTGTGACCACTCACCCCGGGGGGAGCAGGAAAAATGGAGCTTATCCCACTCTACTCAGATCCTGTTAGAGCTGTGACAATGCTGTAAGCCCAGCTCTGCAGCTTTAGCTCCATGGGAGGACCTGCTCTTGGATTGCTTTGCACTCTCCTTCCTCTGAAGCAAGGATGCTGCTGGAGCACACCTTGCTTCAGAGGAACCACATGGTCCAAGCAGAAGAAAATCCCTCTGAACTGACTTTCCCCACTGAAGCAGCCCCATGAGTTGAATGTCCAAGTGGAAACCAGTAAGGAGCAGTGTACCTCAAGGGTCCATACTGGGACCAATATAGTTTAGTATTGCCATCAATTGCATGGATAGTGGGCTAGAGGCTCAGCCAGGCTGCAGATGACACCAAGCTGAGTAGTGCAGCTATGCTGGAGGGAAGGGATGCCATCCAGAGGGTCCTGGACAGCCTGGAGGAGTGGGCCCATGTGAAGCTCATGAAGTTCAACAAGGTCAAGTGCAAGGTCAGGGCAATCCCCAGTCCCAGCACTGACTGGGGGGGACGGATGCATGGACGGATGCATGGAGAGCAGCCCTGCAGGGAAGGATTTGGGGGTGCTGGTGGGGTGAGAAGCTGCAGCTGAGCCGGCCCCGTGCGCTCGCAGCCCAGAAGCCAATGTCCTCCTGGGCTGCATCCCCAGCAGCGTGGGCAGCAGGGCAGGGAGGGGATC